>PVKZ01003279.1:0-145017 GCA_004027375.1 Macroglossus sobrinus
CCTGAAAACTGGGTAGGCACCTGTGCTATAGGCCTACATTTTTTCTATTAAAGCATCGATCACATTTATTATAATTTTTAATTTACTATATATCTTTGCCAACTTAATTGTAATCTTCATGTGGACAATGTCAAAGTCCGCTTTGAACACTACATATCACCTGAACTTTAGTTTTCAGGAAAGAGTTTGCAACTAGAAAGAATTAAATAGGGTTTGAATAAATTATTTAATTTAATTTCTATTATCCTAGTATAAGTATGAGTACTTCTTCCCAGTTTACATATAAAGAAAATAAGACTTAAGTCAAGAAAACTGTCAAGGGTTTGTCAAAGTCATTTGCTATGTGATATTCAAGTCATTTTAATGTTCCTGATACTCAGTTTTATCATCTATGTAATTAAGATAATAAATCTTAATTTGAGATGGATGACAGAGATTGAGATGAAAAAGATAAATATTTAGAACAATATGGGCAAATGATAGTCCACAGGTAAATCATTTCTAATACCTATTTTTTTAGTATGGATCATGAGGTCAGAATAATTTTAAAATTTGTAACAGTTGAAAAAAGCTAAAAGAAGAATAATATATCATGATATATAAAAGTTATGACATACAAATGTTATTTTCCATAAATAAATTTCACTGGAAAGAGTTATATTTATTCAGCAACGTATGGTTTGTTCACTTTTGTGCCAGCAGAGTTGAGTAATTGCAACAGATCCTATATGGCTTACAAAGCCAAAATATTTACTGTCTGACCTTGGTCTAAAAAAGAAATAAATGCCTGTAGGCATTTAATATGTTATATTTATAACTTTTAGTATTGTTTTTAATAGTAAAGCAATCATAAGTGACATATAGTTTATCTACCAGTAAAATTTCTGGTTAATAAAAAAAATGACAAATTTTTTTGTTCTTATTCTAAGTAATACATTATATACAGATAGTTAAGTAATCAAATATGTTTGCCTTCAGCAAGATAAACTACTTATAGAGAACGACATAGGTCTTTATGAGTGCTCTGGAGATGTACTCTGGAGTGCTCTGGCACTAATTTTTTTTTTAACTTATCATACTTTCCACCTTTGGACAATAAATTTCATCACTCTCAAAGGTATTTTTCTAAGATCAGGATCCTGAAGAAAGGTAGCTAAACACTGTAGAATTAACTTGAATATTCAAGATTTGGGGAAAAGCCTGGGCTAGCTCAAGTTGGCATTGAGTTCCTTTTCATAGTGAGTAGCTTCTCAGACACTAATGGATTCCAGCCTAGGAGTTTGAATTAATGGCCTCCTCAAATGAAATGTCAGTATGTTCTAGAACTTAGCTTGGAAAACAATTTTAAAATGTTTAGCTATTTCTGATTTTGATATAAAATCTGACTATATGGAATAGTGATTTTTTGGGAAATATGGACTAATGCATGTTGGTACATTCACACATGAAATACAATTTAAAAAGCAAATGAAGCCCTTGAGAACCAGACATTTTATATCCCTTGTTCACTCACTGTTTCTTCTTCATGCTTCCTTGTGACATATTTGTCATCTACACGTTTCCCTGACCTCAGCACTCTTTCTGTAAATTTGGAGTCCAAAAGTTATTTAAAATGCAAGATTATTTATATGATTAAGCTAAAAATGCTCTGTTACTTTCTTTGCCTAAGTATGTCCTTTCTTAAGGACATTATTCTAAAATCTTTCCTCCACCAAAGTTTTTAGATTACCTAGTTGTCTTGTTTTGAACTTAATATTGATCTCATTCATGAGTAATAGAGTTTGATTAGTCAATGAGATAATTTTGGCCTGGGCCAAACAAACCCAGGTTCTAATCTTAGCTTTCCACTTACCTTGCTGTATGACCTTGTATGCATTACTTGGGCAAGTTTCTCATATCTTCATCTCAAGAGACCTCATTTGTAAAGTGGATAATACTATCTAACTTAAAGAGTAGTTTTGTGCATTCAAATAATATAATATTCAAAATTTCTAGCATAGTCCCTGGCTCACAATAAACAATCAATCAATATTAGTTTCTTTTTGTTCTTGATGTCCTCCTCACTTCCAGTTGCTAAAGAATAAAGATACACTGAGAAAAATGCTTCTTTACAAGTAAATGGAAAATTGGGTGATTTTTTAAAAGATGTTCTGTCAAAATATTCTGTCAGTATATATCAGACCATAGTGTAATACCTTGTATCTAAATAAAGGATGTAATACTTAAGAAAATTCTAACTATGTACATAATGCAACACAAAGAGTGCAAGATGGGAGTTGGAATAAGATCTTGTCTTGACCTCGGACTCTGTTTATTTTATGTCATTTATGCTCAATGGGCCTCATTTTCATCTTCTGCAAAATGAGTACAAAATCAACCCTACAGGCCTGGCATTCAGGTTGATATGACATTCTTTCATGATCCCCTCTCTTTCTTCCTTTCCAGTCTTTCTCCCACTACTCCTCTTCAGTTACACTAGACACAGTTCTCTAGAATAGTGAGGTTTGTGAGCAAATGCCTCTGAAAAATTGGTTTTCTCCATCTGGATGGCTTTCCACCTCAGGCTCTGATTAATCTTTCAAATATTCCTCATTTGGAAGATGGTCATAACTCTCACCCTCTGAGGTAAAGTTACTCCTTCTTTCTTTGATTCCATGGTCATCTGTATATAGCACTTTCACATGTTTCCTCATAGTTAAATAAAATTATGAGTTACCCGTGGAGCCCATATTTCAAGGATGGATTCTAGGGCTCATTCAGCTTTGATATCTTGATACTTAGGAGAGTGTTATCACATAAAATCCCTGTTCAAATAAAATGGGGAACATGTGAGCATGTTTAGCAATCTTTAAAGTCATCAAAATATCCCAATTTTAAAGATTTAAGAAAATAAAAGTATAAAACAGTACAGAGAAAATGGTTAAATAAAAAAAGAGTCTGTGGGTAGTTAGGACAGATTATATCCTCCAAGGTCTTTCAGATGTTTGCAACTAATGACAGAGGACAAAGGAAACTCTTCCTTCCCACGGTATAGTGCCCCACTTTCTAGTAATAATATCTAATATTTATGTATTATTTAGTTTTGCAAGTATTGTAATAAGCATTTTACATATATTAACTATTTTAATCTTCACAATAAATCTATGTGGCAAATATGATTCTATTCTCATTTTATAGAAGAGAGAAATGCAGAGAGGTAAAATATCTTGCTTAATTCATACAGCTAAGACATGTTAAAGTCACGAGTCCAGCAATGAAAATTTGGCTGACGTTAGTGCTTTTAAAGTCCATACCAGTGGAAATTACCAGAGGTCTTGTTAAAGTGCAAATTGCTGGTCCCATACCCAGAGTTTTACATTCAGTCAGATAATTTGTATTTCTAAGATGTTCTCTGGTGCTGATTCTACTGGTTCTCAAATCTTACTTGAAGATCCTTAAGACCACTGCTCTATTCTAACTCACCTCTGTGAAATCCTTGTTTGTTTGAGAATCTCATACAGTCTAATTTTCATATCTTACATAAAAGGAAAAAGAGGAGACAAAACATACTGTTTAATATGTTTTGGAGAGAAATTTTGAGGGCAAATTCCCACTTTCCCATTCTATAACTCACTAGCACTGTGACCTATGCCTCAGTTTTCACATCTGTAAGTTGGGTACACAACATCCACTTCATAAAGTTACTGTGTAGAACAAGAGAAAGATATATGTGTACAGTAAGCATGTATTATATGAAAAGCATTAAAATATATACTTTGCTATGATATAACACTCTTGGGATACATCTTATAACCCAAAGTGAGTACTTCCTAGACTCCCTAGAAACAAGTGATTTGCTTGAAATTAACCGCATGATTAGGGGCTAAAACTGGAACAGGACACTATTTTGAAAAAGACTGGAAGTAACTCTAGAGAGTTGTAGGGAGAAGAGATTTGGAAAAGGAATAAAATAAAAGCAATTTTCCTCACTGAGCCACACGTCATCAATACTATTTTCTTCCTTAAGTCAAGAATCCAATATAATTTAGTTTTATTTCCCAGTGATAATAGGATGAGAATTTCATCAAAGCCTAGGCCAGAACTTCCAAAAGAAACTCAAGAGTCAATAAGGAATTTGTACCAACACAATCATAATACTCTATATGAGTGGATAGATTTTAAAAACAAATAAAATAAAATGTATTCATCACTGTTAAGTTGAAAGATTAAGAAAAATGGAAAATGTATGTCAGTTTATTTAGCTCCAAGTTAACAGTTTAGGTTAAATAGTAAGAAAAGAAAGGTACTTGAAGAAAACATTAATTATAGTACATATATTGAGAACTGTTCAGTTTTTCCTTAAACTAGTAAAAACTGCCAGAGCTGTCAGAGTTATAGTACCTTGGGGAATCCCAAAACAGCTTGATGGACCTCCTGAAGTATTTTATAATGACTTGTTCTCAGGCTTTAATGATTCACTTGCAAAAAAATATTTCTGCCTATACTTAAAAAAGAATCTGTTCATGAGCTGAGAAAACTCGCTTCATATTTAGGGTTATTTATAAGAGAAATGTTGTGATTGCTAGTTTATTTTGGTTATTATTTTAACCTAAGATTCACTCTTCAATGGAAGATTTTTCTAACTGGAAGACATGCCAATAATGAGGCTATATTTAATTAAAATAATTTATACATCATATAAAACATAACAAGGATATTGTAAAGGATATTTTATAGCACTCTGGTAGAATTTTCATTCTCTTCTAGTTAAGGGAAACATCTCTCATTCACTTCTATTTTATTTTCTTCAATTTTTTTTTGAGATTTAAATATATAATCTAAGGATTTACTCTGACTCATACCAATATTTTCTTCTAGAGATTTTTTTTTTTTTGCTGATAATTTAATTCACAATACAGATTTAGCAGGCAGAAGAGGTTCTTTAAGTTCTTGAGATGGAAAATAAAAAGTTGCAGCATTTCCTTATTTAGAATCATTTTGTGGACACTTAGAAAAGTTTAGTTCTTAGCAGATTTGGGTTTTATATCAGAAACATTTTGATAACTTCTATCAGGATCTAGCATGGACTGAAATACAAATTTTATTTATTTATTTGACATTTTTAATACAGAGCTACTTTTTCTCTTTATTCAAGTACTCTTTGTTACTTTGTATTTTTGTAGGTAGTGATTCCGTTTTTAGGTCTTTTTTGTTTTCTATAAAGCTTAGACATAGTAGATCTTCTGTAAAGATATTCTGATCGAGTGATTTGGTAATAAAAGTAAAATCAACACTTGTAAGATAAGTTATTTTGAAGAAAACCCTAATAGTAACCCTATCTCCAGATTCTTTAGCAAGGATTCCTTTTAAACATATTGGACAGATGGTTATTTTTGAATAACAGTGTCCTTTCTGCTTTGTGACCTGCTGAGAGAAACACAAAATTTTGATTCCAGACTTCTTTAAACTACTGTTAGAACAGAATTACAAAATTAGCTTCATATTTTTTTTCTTTAGTACAGTTTTATAAGGCCATTTATTATCTTGTTAAATATTAGAAGTGGCATGTTTGATGTATTCATAATTAATTTCCTCAAGGAAAAAAAATTCAGAGGAAACTGTAAATAAATATTGGAGATCTGGAGGGTCTAATAAATTTAGCTGAATATGTTAGCTCTGACAACAGCTAAAGTCCATTATTTAGGAAATTGAAATTTAAATAAATTAATATGGTATTCATCTAGTTTTTAATTAGCATAAAATGAAATGAAATAAAAACATACAATTTGAAACAAAAGGATAGAAAAATTGAATATGTAGTTAATATTACCTGAATGTAGAAGTTGATTCAGTTACATAATCTCATCATGTGAAGCATATTTTTTGAAATATAAAATGCAAATGGAGATACTATTTATAAGAAAAATTAGGCTTCATAAATAATTTTTGTTTTTTATTTTTTATAAACAAATACAATTATGATATTAATTTATTAATTGTTACTTATAGAGTTACTTTGGTGTTGGCCTCTACTGCTATTATGATACATCTAACATGGTAGAACCATAGTTGATTAACCAGTTGGTGCAGTTTTTTCCTATGTCCACAAGTGCAATTTTTCAATGGAATGCATCATATTTCTGATAAATACATGTGTGAAATCAGTAGCTAATTGCATGTGCACATTGGGCATCAGAGACATGTGTCTGTAGTGAGAGACTAACTATATACACAATAACCAAACCATATATACAAGTAGAACACTGACCAATCAACTAGTCCAGGAAGGCAAATCATAGCTTCTATAGCAATCAATCTCCAAACAGCCAGATTTAATCAGTGACTGACATGTACTCTAAGTTTCACTCCCACGTCTAGCACAGGATATGGTCTGCTAACCTATATAAAATGCCCTGCTTCTAGCTTAGCCCACCTTCAGCTTCTCCATGCCCGCAGCCTTCAATCTGGGCACACCTGAAGCCTTCTCTTTTTTTCTACTATTAACTTTTCCTATTCCTCTGTCCACTTTTGAGCCTCTGCCAAAGGCAAGTGATGGTGGGTGGCTACTTTGCTTGTTCTCATTTGGATGGTTTTCATTTATTTCCACAGTGATAACATTTTATAACTAATATTGCTTAGCTTGGAGCATCCTAAAACCTTCTTGATGGCTCCTTTCTCATGCTCTTTTTTTTGCCTTTCCGTTGCCACCAAGCAAAACAGTACTGCTCGTTAGACTGATATAGCCAACACTACAATTTAATACTCAGTAACTACTCCTCTACTCTTACATATTTTTCAAGATAAATATGTATTTCATATTAAAATTTCTTAAATATTAATCAATCACAACTGAATTAAATGCAAAATTACAAACAGGAGTAAGTTTAGAAAGGGTAATAAAACAGATTGGAGTTTATTTTATATTACATTTGTAATAATCTTCATTTTGTAAGTCAGAAAAGGTAATGAGATTTTTAAGAATTCTCTAAACCTTTGATTCCATACTTTCTTTACATATGGCCTCATATAAGCAATTTTAGATGGTAAAAGTCATACATATTGGCAAATCTCATATTCATTGCAAAGAGCAAGATCTTTAATACTTATCTGATTCTCCCACGAGTTTCAGAACAGGCAATTACTTTTGTTAGAACAGCTTTGAGAAACTCTTCCTAAAGAAAAAGTTCTGTCTTTTAATTAAATTTTCTGTTACAGTCTTTTCCTCCGAACATACACAATTTTATAATCTTAAGTCTCATTCATGGAAGTTTTATGAGCTTTTTCAGAACTCATATCCTATTGGCTTGATGGCCATATTGATCTTTCTCAATTTATTTCAATCAACTGCCTCAATTAAACCTGGGGGAAATTTATAATTTAACATTTTTTAAAATCTGGGATTATTTTTGCTCACAGCTAACATGTTTGAATAAACACAATCCAAAATATGATATGTATAATAAAATAAGGCCTTCACAGACATTATTATTTCTCTCAAAAGAGCACTGTCAACATAGTTGATCACAAATATGAGACATAAATCCTTTGGGATATGAAAAATTAATACAATAAATTTTATTTTAGAAGCTAACTCTCAAAATATAACTTGAAAGTCATAAAAGTTTACTATCTCTGGTAGTCTAACTGAACAATAGGAAATGACTTTAGACATTTTGCCAAGTCTTTGATTCTCTTGTCCTCTGACAATAACATGTGCACCATTGTTTAAAATGTCGTGAAACTAAATATTTAAGGATTTGGCATTTATCAATTATTTAAAAGGACCTATTAAAATAATGGCTATGCTGAGAAAATATCCTTTGATATGTATTACAGTACATAAAAAACATATTTCTAATTGTCACTCAGTGGCACTCAATAAATACACTGGGGTGTGTGTGTTTTGTGTGTGTGTGTGTGTGTGTGTGTGTGTGTGTGTGTGTGTGTGTGTTCTTTCAGAACTTTACATTTAATCTGTCTAGTTCCAGAAAGGTAAGAGTAGGTTTTTATAAATAGTTGTTGAACAAAATTTATTTGCAGTAGACCAAAGTTTAGGAGTATTAACTGCCTGACAGATTATTGTAGAAATGAATTTCTAGCCTCTCAAGTATACATGGAAGATAGAGTGTTTTCTAGAGGAGAAACACCTTATAGAATCTCAGTGGGAGACTCAAGACATATTCTTGAATGTAAAGCTAATGTCTTACATTGTTCCTGCAAAAAGATCAAGATAAAAGCTAATGAATAGGCTTCACGTATGTTAACAATCAAGGCAGAGAGTTACTTGAGAAAACTACTTCTTTACCTTACATCCTGTTGTCTGTCATCTATATGGGTAATAGGAAAAAGCATAAACTTAAAACACACAGAACAATTATATCTATTTCTTTATGTTAACATTTATGTTCTTCAGTGTTGTTTTTGTGGATCCTCTAACTTGCTGAATTTTAACTAATGGATTCAAGTTAGATCTTTCTAGCAAAAATTTGCAGAGCTGGAGCTTGGACACTTTGCCACAACATTCCTCCCTGGAAATGATTCTGCTATTTAATCACATAACTAAAAAATGTATTATAAACAAAATTTGAAAATTAAAAAAAAAATTGTACTTTGGGAGACACTTTAAGGAATGACTCTGTAGAACAGTACTGAGATCCAGAAATCAGAAACTTTAGAGCCTAACAAAAGTTTGAGTTTCGAGTATATTTAGTATATTTATATATTTCTGAATGCTATCATATAATTTTAAGTGTTTTAATACTCTTCTTAGAATATTGATTTCTACCTTGCTGCGGGTTTATAAGTATGTATTTGAAGGAATATTTGAATTAATGGGGATTTACTGCTTCATGGTCTTTGAGACCAAATATTATTTGACAGAATTCTCAGTTCTCATGAAGATTATGAAACTGGAGATTTTCACATTCATGTGCATAAATGCTAATAATGTCTTATCTTAAATAACTCATGGAACATGCTACAAAGTACTTTAAGTGTCCCTGTATTTTAATTTTTAATAAACTTGTCTACTCAACATATAATGTCAGCAATGCTGGCTCTACCTAATTCCTAAAGGATATGAAAATCTTATTACTCTTTTCAGTCATCAGAATCAATCTTTTTGCAATCTATTTTCACACAATTTTGCTTGAACTCTCTATATATGCTGAGTATATATTCCGGCTTTCTGTCTGCCTTGTCTTATTTCATCAGTGATATTTGCTATCATTTTTAAAATTAAGTTGAGAACTTGGCCTTGGTAGACAGGTTAGTTTTTGGAGACAAATCTTACTTTCAATTCCAGAATTATTCCACAATTTAACTCAATTTCTACATCTGAGAAACAAAAATAACAACATGTCTTCACAGGCATGGGAGGAATAAGATTCAAATTCTAAAGATTTCTTGCCTGATGCTGTCTTCAGACTGACTGACACATCTAAATTATTCCTAGAGAGGGTGGAATTCATTAGTGAGTAACATAGGTCATCTTTTTAAAAAAATATCTTGAGCCCATAATCTGTCCCTAGCCAACATTCCTTTTTCAATATTATCCACTACTTTTTTCATTCTGTCTTTAACAGTTCAGTTAAATGACTCATGTTTGCGTCCAACAAACACATCTCATGAATTTACTTCCCTAGGCTTTTGTTTACTCTCTCTTCTGTGTCAAATATCTCAATTGTTCCCTCAATCTTTTCTCTCAAGCCCTAAATAAATGGTACTTTCAAACGATCCCCTAAACTGGGAGGGAAAAAAGAAAAAACAACTTCTGCCTCTGAAGTCTAATTTATTTATATTTCTTTCTTAACATTGATTCATTTCTCATATATCATAACTTGGTGTGTATGCCTCAGCTCCCTTCAAGGATACTAACCTTGCCAAGGAAAGACCTATGTCTGGCGTATTTTTATCTTCATAGCATCTCTCAAAGTGCTTTGTACATGCTGGATGCTCAGTAATACCTTTTAAATACATGTTTTCAGATAAGAATCATTCCCATGGGAATACTGTGGAGCAAAATGTTTTTCTGAGGATGTTGAAATTAACCTGAATATTTGTAACTCTTGCTATAAAAATTAATGGCTAAACTAGAAAATGTTTCAACATGATCTTTCAGAGGCAGAGTTTTAAATATCAATATCAGAGAATAACAAAAAAAGTGTCATTTATTTTCTCTTTTGCATACCTAGTGGGATAGCCTGTTATTAGTTTCATCCTTTTTAATTTTTTTTAAGTAAGACATGACATTTCCATCTTAATTTCAACAGGGACCACTGGGTTAATCATTACTAATAAAATATATCAGTCTTGAGTACTAAATAGTATTAAGTTTAGTGATTACAAATAATAGGAACATATATAGTTGTTTATTCCTCTAAAAATATCTCCTGTATATTTAAATCTATTCTGGAAGTATTATGCCATTCAAAGAAAAACATTTTAAAAATTATTTTATCCATTTTTTAGTACTTTTTGCTAAAAAAGGATAGCGTCTGCTCATTATAGTAGCTTTAATATTAAAAGAACAAATAGTACTAATTGCACCTATACTGATAAATTGCACAGGATCATAACTGTGCCTACTAAATCTCAGCATATGTCAATAGACTAAGAACATAGTGAATTTTTTTAAACAAGTATTTTTTTTAAACATCACTGTGAAAATCACTACAACAGATATTGGAAAGTAAACTTCAACAATAAAATTGCAATGTGGAGTCAACAATCTGAGAGTATTTTGATAGCAGGAGTGAGATAACAGAAAAGTCTCTATTCAAAACCTAAAGGGATCTTGTTGGAAACCATGGTTTATGTATAATTGAAAAAAAAAAAAACACTGGATAAAAATTGCAAGTGTGTATTGTACAAAAATGTCCAATTATCCCAGTGATTGGAGTATTTTTTCAAGCATCTATACGAATTTCACCACAAATACATCAAATTAGGCAATGCAAACACAGCAAGCCCCAGAAAGCCTAACAGCATTGAAGTCAAAACTGTTCATTAACAATAGAGCGCTGAATCTAGTTTTATGTTTACAGATTACATTGTTGGAAGTCTCCTTAAGCTTCTCTGTGACACTACTGGGAAAGACCTGTCGTTGGATTAAATCATTTATTTACCTGAATTTATGTTTTTATATCTGTAAAAATTTAATAGGTGAAATAAAAGATTAAAGGGGTCTAATTATTTCATTAAATACTGACAAAGAACTCAAAGATGACACCAAAATAGAATCCCTAAAGTCAGGATTACCCTTTTTGTTTTTACTATGAACATCCCACAGAGGTGTCTTCTTTCCCCTCCTTCTCCAATGTTAATTCCTTCCTTATTTCCAGAAAATCATTATAGCATACAAAATAGACACATTTAGAGAAAGTACATAGCATTGGTGTTATAAACAATTCATTGACTATAAATGCTCACTAAAATTAATTTTTCCAAGAGAACAAGAACAATGAAACACTGCAGCCTGTATTTTGTATTATTATACCTTGTTCAGTCAGTATGTTCACATCAAGGATCCACTACTGCACTCAAAAACATGTCTTCTATGTACAATTTTATTTTATTTATTTTATAATTTATTTTTTTATTTCTTAGATATACTTTCATTGTTATAAATAAAATAGTTTCCCTATTAAAAAAATCTGATATTCTAAAAATAAATATTTAGATAAACCATTTAAGTAGATGAATTTGTAACTACATTGGGTCATACTTGCTATGTCTGCAGGAATAAGCGAAAACTCATGGAATATGAACAAAAGTTAAAGAGATTATTATTAATTTATAGAAATTACTTGAATTTATTTATTTAAATTTATTTTCTTTAACTTCTATACATATGTATATATGCATAAATGTATATAAAATAGGCTTTTTAAAATTCCTATAATCCCCTATATAAAACATATTTCTCCATAATAATGTTTTGTACAGTATTTATTTGTTTTTGTGGCATCAGATTTTTTCCTAAAGCAAAATAATAAAATATATTATTATTTCTTCCCAAAATAGTTGACATTTTTGAAAAAGCTATGTCATGGGCAAAAGATTGTTTTATAAAAAGATACATAAAAATGGTAATATATTTAATATTCTTGTTTCAAGGAACAGAAACCCACCTCTGGCTGCCATGTAGTAAAGAATTTAACTTTGCCTAAAGAGAGGTCTTGCCTTTGTTCTTGGATCATGGTATGTAATATCTAAATCCTTGGAATGACATTCCTCCTGGTAATATCTTTGTTTGCCTAGGAACCTGGAGTCATACTTGATCATCTGACAATGTGAGTTAGGGTAGGGGTGGGCATACCAGATAGTCTATCAATGTGATATAGGGTAGGGTTTTTATGTCAATGGTATCAACTTAACCTCTAGAGGGAGATATCAACCACAAGGGCAGTCTACCATGTCTGCATAATGAATCCTCAATAAAATCTCTGGACACCAAGGCTTAGATGAGCCTTCCTGGTTGGCAATCCTCCATGAGCATTCTCATACATCATGGCTGAGAAAAATAGCACTCTCCATGATTGCAGTAGAAGAGGACAATAGGAAGTTCAACACTTGAAAATCTTCTGGAATCTGCTCTACGCCTCTATTCCCTTGGCTGATTTTAATCTGCATCCTTTCACTGTAATAAACTGTAACAGCTTTTTGAGAATTCCATGAATCTTCTAGTAAATTATTAACTTTGAGATTGATCTGGGAACCCCCAAACATGTAATTAATGTTAAGGTAAAGGAAAATTGGAACCTCCAAATTTTTATTTGGTATCAGAATTAAGGGGATCTTTTGGACTGCTCCTCTTTTTGTGCCTTCCCTGAAACAAGCTCATTTAAATAAGAGTTATTAGCAAACATTAATGAAAAACTCAGGAAAAAAGGTAATTTCAGTTTCATTTTGTTCTCATAGTTCAATAATGACACCAAAGACTTATATTTTTCCCCAGGTTTTCATTTTTTTTCTCTAATTTTTAGCTTTGTCCTCAGCCTAAATTTTTCTCCTGGCTTCAGGGTGGCTAAAAATTTCCTAGATACAAATCACAGAGAGAGATAATTTTTCCTTCTCCACCACTGGATCCCTAACCACAAATAAAAATTTGATTATACCTATCTGGGTCACAGTTTTTTTTTTTTTTTAAGAAAAATTACTATGGCCAGGATAATGCCATACTTTCATTATTTCAGACCAATTAGATCCATAGCAAAAATAAATTGTGAGATTAGTCCATAGAAAACTCAGGATTGCCACACAATGGGTGAAAGCTGCAATGAATATTAAAGAGACTACCACAATGTCCACTACAAAATTCCATGGTTTATCAAAAATTAATTTATAAACAAAGAAAATTAGGTTACATTCTGGTAAACTTTCACTCCTAGGCCCCTAGTTATATGTCATTTAAGATGCAATTCAGAATGATCTATAGTTTTAAGAGATCTACAAGTATGAAAACAAGGAAAATCCCATATGAACGTGGCAAATTTTCGCAATGAAGTTCCGCACGTCACAGAAATGTAATAATGAGGAAAAACAAACAAAAACCCAACAAACATAATTTTCAGAAAATCATAGAAACATTAAATTTAAGATTCTAAACATTCATAGATGGCTACCAAACCTGAGATCAGTCAGAAATTACACAAAAATAAATGAGAAAAGAACTAAGAAGAGTAGTAAAAGACCCAGGAGCATCATATTTCAAAGTAGCAGAAAAATATAATTCCTAAAGATGAAGGGTTTGCCTTGACATGCACAAGCTATATCCTTTAAATAGCATAAAATTTTAGTATAAATCATCTGTTTTAGAGTATATACAAAAAAATTCTCAATTATTTTTATGACACAAGTTTGACATTGACCTCAAACTTTAAAAAGATTGTATTGTAAAAATGCAAGCTATTCTAATTTATGGATGTTATTGCAAAAATTATAATATATTAGCAAACAGTAAAATGTATAAAGAAGATATACTAAAGGCATTCACAGTGAAATAGGTCAAAATGTTTAGTATCAGCACTATTATTTTTATGTTTCCTGTAGGCATTAGTCTATACCATTAGGAAACAGATGTAAATTAATGATATAAAAATTGTCAAGAAAGAACCTAAAACCTAAAATACCCAATATAAAATGAAAAATAATTACAAAAAATAAGAGCTTCAGTAACATATTTATCAAATTAATAATTTCATAAGATATGTAACTCTATAGAGATAGAAATTATATATACTCTAGACAAGTGAGGGTTTCTAAATCTGCCAGCATTTTAGAATAACCTAAAAATTAAGAGAGAAAGAGACAAATACTTCTAAGACATTGGAATAGGTCTGAAGTGAGACCCAGGAAGCTAAATTAAAAATCTTCCATGGAAACTGCATTCTTCATTGGGATAAGGAAAGAGAAACAGATATGGATCTATAAAGCTCTAACATGCTGTTAAATAATTCAGGTAAAACTAATGCTTATTTTCTGAGTTCCATATCTTTGACCCAATTTGTATTGTAGGTTAGGGTATCTGAAGTTATGCAACTGTGAAATACCCATCTCAAGACCTCATGTGGTATTTTCCATTTTACATTTTCAACAAGTTAAATTCAGCCCTTCCATTTTGTGTTTGCCTCAAACTGAGTAGATCATTTCCCCCCAAGATTTGTCTTATTACCTGCAGCAACTGGTAGGAGGAAAGGCAGTATTAAAAACCTCATGCTATGAAAGAGAACACAGAAGTGCAATAAGAGCAAATAAATTCCATAAGGTGTAGTTTTCCCAAATACACTATAATATAGGTCCAAAATATGTATTTTACCCTCCCCTTCATATTGCTTACTTATTTATTTACTAAGGAAGAGAGAAGTATACCCTAGTGTTATAAATGAGTTTTGGAGTTAATTTGGCTTAAGTACCAATCCTATGACATAATCTAGGTGCCAAATGTGGACAAGTACTTTAACTTTTCTGACTTGTAATATCCTTATTTGTTAAATGTGGATAATAATATTACATAATTGTTTTAAAGAACAAATAAAATAATGTATGTAAAGTATATAACTCATAACCGTAATTTAATAAATATAATTATTACAAAGAGATTCAAGCACAAGTATAAAGGAGTATTTCAAAGACAACTTGTGAATCAATAATAGGCCTTTCTCAAATATAAGAGTTAGCATCTTGAAAAATTACTAATATAGAAAAACAAAAACTGACAATGGAGGTATTTAAGATTTTATAGAGAAAATAGAGTTAGAGGACTAAGATAATGAGAAAATCCATTAAAAAAAAAAAACTTTGTCACCGTGTTCATACTAAAACAATAAAGGAAGCTTGTTAAATAAAATGCTATGAATGATGCTTTTATACACCCTAAATTATTAATGTAATTAATTCTCATTGATCCTAGAAACATTTATTTTACTTCCTCTGTACATTCCAGAGATTTTTAAATATCCATTTTCTGAAGTTTCAAAGACTGCCTATTAAGAGATTTCCCCTATCCCATATTTGATGCTTTATCTAAATTTGCACTACCTTTATGATTTTATGATTCAGGATTCTTAAATTCTGTCTCCTAGGCCCTATAATAATCCAGAAAGCAATGATTGAATAGTAAAGATGCAATAAAGCAAAAACACCCCAGCAAGAATAACAATTTGTGAGTGATTATTAATTAGCATGTTTGGACTAACCAATAGATTTTTCTCAAGTTTGTTGTATGAGGTTATATATTAAGATTATATGGTTATATAATTATAGTACATGCCTTCTGACCTTCTTGTAATTTAATTTATCTCTCTCAACCCTTAATAGATGTAAGAATATACTTCAAAAGTCCTAGATATTTTCCTCTACTTTCTTTATCCCTCTAAAGGCATGATACTCCTGTTCTGTGTTTTACCTTTTACATTTACAGTCACATTTTTAACTTGGCCCAGATATGAGTGACCCACTAGTCACAGTAGAAATTCTGGAATGAAAATTCTCTCAAATGCCATGGAGGACTACAGAACCAAACCTTCTCTGCTTATTTATATAGACACTATATCTAGATCCTCTATGTATTTTGTGTACATACTAAAATTTCTCCTAAGCATAATTCTCAGTGCAGGAAATATTACTAAATCTCCAAACTGTTTTGAAGGGCATTTCAATATTTGTTTAATAATGCAATTAATTTCAGTTGATAATAATTCCAAAGATATAATTTAGAATTGGATAAGAAAAGGAAGCTAAATGGAATAGGAAAAAGTGTAAATTCTCTTGGAATGTAGCTAATAAAGCCCACTGAGTAAAAGGACATTTTGAAGTCACAAGTTCTTTTAGACTGAAGCTTGTGGAGATTTTGAAAAAGACTAGAGTAAAGAATATGAATGTCAGAATGACAATTCTCTAAATATCAAAGGTCAATACAACTTTCCTCATCAAAAAAAAAAAAGAAAACATTTAAGTCAGTTTATCCTGCAAATTGCAATAATTTGTGGCAGCATTCATTAGGAATGTTAGCAATGTCTAAGAAGAATAATCCTGCATTTACCAGATAACCGTGTAGTAGGTACAGTTTGACTAACCATACAGTCACATGCGAAGAGTCTGGTTCCTGGTTAAAAAAACATTATATGATTTTTCAGGCCTTACCATAGGCAATTTAAAAAACATTATCTATCAGGCCTCATGAGGAAGCTGCCCCATTCACATGGGACTTTGGGCACAACCAGTGAGTTGCAATTGCTGAAGGAGTCACTCACTGAAGGAGACTCAGGCCCCCTTGTCAATCAGACTCTTTGCTATTTGCATTCTGAGCCTCAGTACCTTCATTCCCAGTCCTCTTTATAGGAAGCTTTGGGCACAGGCCTTCTTCCACAATCTTTGCTAAGGCCTCATTGAAGGGACTGGGGTGAATACAGCGGAGAAAAAATGTAAAGACACTTCCTTGCTGTAAGTGTTCAGAATTTACCAATTCTAACCCTTTCTCCTTACCTTCTTCTATACCCCAGGTGCATAACAGTGTCCAAACCTTTTGTTCTATACTCCCACACAGTAAGCCCATGCCCACATCTGTGCTGATCAGACCAACACTTGACTGGTGCTTCTTTCCATGGGGGAAAATAGAACAGGGGAGCCAATGCTCTCTCTGGTTTTAAACTCTTGCTTATATAATCACAGTAAATGATTAAAGGCTCAAGTCTTCCATTTTTAGCTTGTTTTTTTAATTGGTTACTTCCACACCTGATAGTTTATATCTGTCTCTCCCATTTCAGCTAAACTCTTGACAACATGTTGACATAGGTTTTACAATATTACTCCATAACCTTGCTATTTTTAACTCAAAAATACAGTTAACCTCTCAATATGGTCTCATTTCTCATAAAAATGTTTATATTGAGAAATTACATAGAAAAACTATTTAGATTACCTTACAGCCACAAGCATTTATTAATTTCTCATCCTAAGGAACCCATAGAGTCTTCATAATTATAAAGTTATTTTGTTCTACATCACAGAGCTTTTATATAGGATCTTAACTTTAGGATTTCTAAACATGCGGAATACTAATTTGTGCTTTGAGAATCTTTCCTACTCTCCAATTATATAACAAACAGTAAGGCATGGAAAAAGTATAAGCTTTGGACCTGATGTTCTGATTCTGTTACTTACTAGACTCATAATCCAGGACCAGTTCGTAATTATCTCTGACTTTTCTACCTCAAATGTTGTTAGAAAGATTAGGTGGGGCCACTATGTAAACTGTTATATGTTCTCATCAGAATTTATGAAACTCATAAAGATATGCATAAACAGTAAAAAATGTAATGGATGTTAGCAATAATATATTTGATCTTTCTGGATCAAAGATATGTTATCAGATTAAAAATGTTAATACATATACAGCACTTAGAATAGTGAATAGAACATAGCTTATTATTTTATTGTATTGAACCTACATCATCATCGACATTATCAAAACCTCATCATCAATATGTAGTGTAAATGGAACAAAGTGAAGAAAAAATATAACTAGAAGAATCTATGATCAGTGACCATAAATTAGTAAGATTATTCTTGTTTTTATAAATCACTAGATATTTTATAACCACATCACTATCATTTTTCAAAGTACAGTTTACAATTCTGGAAAATACTGATATTGCTCAAAACATTTTTGGAACATGCTACATTGAAAATGCCTTCATAATTTATAAATGAAGTTATTTTATTAACCTATAATTATATTTCACTTTCAAAGGCTGAATTTCCAATACCCAATTTCATTATCTGCTTTATTTACCAAATTACAATTACGTTTTTATTCTAGATTTACTTGTTATTGTTGTCAGAGTCAGATTAATCACTTTAAGATACCAATTTGCCACTATTTAGGAGTTTGTTAAGAAAAGTTTTTCCTCTATTTTAGAACAAGTCACTTATGTAGAATGAGATTTAATTTCTGGCTTTGCCACCCCATAACTTTGTAAGTTAGACAAGTTACTCAGACTCTAATATTTGATTTCTTCATATGAAAGTGAAAATAATAATAGTTTAAATGTATAGAATGAGACTACAATAATGTATTGTGAAGAAAATATAGAAGAGAATATGTTCACAGTCAACACCATAGATTATAGCAGTTTGGGCCACTTGTTTTATTATGGTTTTTTTCTAACATTGGACATCCTTCACATAAAGATATGTTTAAAAATTATATATTTTACAAATAGTTATGACAAAACTTTTTTAAATTAAAAATTGTTTTATTTAAATTACTTTCAAGTATATAGTACATTGGTTAGACATCTATATAGTTCACAAAATGGTGCCCCCAATTGCTCCCTCCCTCCCTTGGCCCTCCACCTAACTAACATATTAATGCTAACTGCATTCTCTCTACCATGCTACCCATCCCTCTGCCCAATCAACTACTAATTTATACTTCTTCAACACTTTGCCCCATATTCCCAGCTCTGCCAACTAAAAACTAATTTTTTTTAGAGAATAAACACAACTGGGGCAGTCATGTAACACATTTGTTATATAAATCTTCATAAAGTAAATAATCTAAAGCTAATATATAATTATATTATTTAATCAAAATAGGATTTATAATACTTTGTTTTAAATTGTATTTAATGTATTTATATGCAAATATCCACTAATAGTCATAGCAGGGGAGTTTCATTAAAACCTAGGTTAATTGAAAATCTCTTCACTTGCTTACTATTAGATCTAATTATCTGCTTGCCTTTAAATGTTTGAACATTTACTATACATTTGTAAATGGAAATTTTTTTGAAGGCTGGAAGTAAATTTGATCCGGGCTTCTTTTATATTTTATAAGATGGTCTATATTCAAACCGGGAATTAAGACATGTAGTTATTCTTTAATAACCTGTTAATATCATTCATAATTAAATAATGTATATAACCCTAATTATTAATTTTCTTTATTGTTGCTTTTGTATAGTTTAGCCATCATTTAATCTCAATAGCTACTTATTGTATTATACCATGAAAGTGCCCAAGATATTTTTAAATCAGTCTTTAATAAAATTCATAAGGTATCATTAAACATCTAAGAACAATGGGACACAATCTTATAGATGAAGAGCAGTTAAGTCTAAGAAATAAAGAAATGGTGGTTAGGAGAATTATTTGTTTACCCACTGGGATAGTTAATTTTGTCTCAGAGTTACCATATATTTGCTGGGTGTGTCTACGAAGGTGATTTTGAATAAGATTAATGTTTAAATTGGCAGGCTGAGCAAAACAAATCACCCTCCCTAATGTCAGTGGGCTTCAGCCAATCAGTTCCAGGTCTGATTGGGAGAAAAAGGCTGTCTGTTTTTCAGTAGAGAATTTTTTTCTGCCTGAATTAATGCCCCTGCCCTGGGACATCAGCTTTTTCTCTTGCTTTCTCACTTGAACCGAAGCACTGGTTCTTTCCGGTGTCAAGTCAGCTGCCCTTCAGATGGGAACTACACCATCAGCTCTAATGGGTCTCAGGCCTCCAGACTCAGACTGGAGCTAAAAAATTGGTTTTCCTGTGTTTCTAGCTTGTTGACAACTCACCCAAAAGATCCGGGACTTGTCCCCATCCATAATTATGTGAGCTAATTCCTTATAATATCTCTTTATATATATATAAATAAAAATATAGATACAGGTATAAATATAGATATATACATTGACCTATAGCTAGCTAGAGATATAGATACATATCTAGATATACATACACATACATATAAAATATATTTATAAAATATATATTTAAGTAAAATTTTTATATCTATATATTAAATATCTTTATATTCTTTTTCTGCTAAATGAACATTCAATATGAATCACTGATAAGTTATTAGGTTATTAGGTTTCCTTTGAAAATATTGGGCTGTGTAGACATAGTCATTGGTTATACTTCACACTTTTAGTTTTGCTTTCTGGAGACCTAATAACCTCTCAAAATGCTCTGAGATTCCTATCATCATTCTATCTAGCTGTATTTAAGCCAACACAAGGAGATTATACACAGTTAGTTAATTTTTATATTGATTTTTTTTTTAGATATCTCATTTTGATTTTGTTATGGGTTTCCTTAAGGACATTACATATTCACCTTATATAGTAATATCACATAAACTGTGTATTTTTTTCACATAATAGGATAAGGGAATTTTAAGGATAAGAGTTATAACAAGCAATTGAAAATCACAGACATATAAATCAATGCAGTTGTAATTCTACTCCTTTAGTTCACGAACAGACATAAATAAACCCATGAAAATAAAAAAAAAGCAAACTAAAAATAATAAATGCTGACTAAACAAAATTATTTAATTGGTTATGCATTGATTTTTAAAAGATCACTTTTGTTATTTTTGTGTCATATTTTAAGACTAAATTTCTGCCATTATCTCCACTATTTTCTGAAACCTTTTCTGAGTAGATATTAAAGTTCAGCAATCTATTTTATAATCTACTGTAACTGCTCTATTATATTTATTATGTCTTCATCTCATGCTATATTCTAGATTTTAATTCCTCAGTGCTAACTTCAAATTCATTAGTTCTTTCTGTAACAGTGTTAATCAAATGCAAAACTTATTGCATTTTTTATATTTCAATAACTATATTTTTATTTCTGGGTTTCATAACTACTTTCTTTTTCTATTTACATACTTTAATCTATTTATTATCTGAACTTGAATAAACATGTATTATAAAGTTACATAACATTTTTTCAATAATTTATATTCTAAAACTGTTTTAGCTGTCTTTTTCACAATCAGAAATTATATTAAAAATTATATTTTCTTTTATTTGGAAACTGGGTTTCTAGGTTGAAGTTCACATGAATGAAAAGTTTTTAATTATTTTCTCCTTGTGATAATTTTTCTTTATCCAGTGGTATTATGGTTTGTGCCAAATAAATCTGATCAGAAGTGATAATGACATTTTGGAACTTTTAACACGAGAAGTTACTGGAAAAATCAATCTTGGAAAGATTCAGCCTCTAAGCCAATGGATAATTTGGTTCAGTTCCTAACTTCTTTATGCTTACAATTTATGGAAAGCTACAATTACACACAGAAATTGTTAAGATTTGTTTTTTTTTTAAACCTAATTTCACTTGCAGCAACACATGCCGTGAGTCAGATTTTGATCCCATTTAAGAGCATCACATTAAGATATTTACATTGCTTGAGAAATGAACTCCTCATTGCCAGTGCATTGATATGACTCTTTTTAGTTACGTATTTTCACATTTTAAGCATTGTTGTATGTTTAGAATAAAAATATCAAATTATGAAAATAGAGTAATTATGAAAAAAGTAACAAATATTTTATAATACTTCTTTTAGAAAAAACTAAGAAACCATAAAAATATATGACCATGGCCTTAAGACTTTAAAATAAAAGTCTGTACAAGTTATGGACAAGAAAATATCTTGTTGTAGGTCACTTATCAGCTTATTATAGTATTCAAACTATCATATATTTAGAAAGTATAGTAATGGCTTAAACTAATATTTAGAAAGTATAGTAATGGCTTAAACTAAACTACTTATTTCATTAAAATTAGAAATATTCTGAAAAATATAACAAAGGAGATTTCTATGAGTCATAACAAATACATAGTCTTCAGACTGTAAATTATACTTATTTGTTAATAACTTGGTTTCCACTTTTAAATACTGTAAACAAATAATTCTCAAGTTTATTGTGATATAGCATACCAATAAAACATAAAAGTAGAAAATATAAATTGAGAATAAAAAATAAATTTAGATAACAATTTTATAGGATGCTCATTATTGAATTTTCACTGATACTTGCATATTATATAACACAATTCTTATGTAGAAAAAAACTTAAGCTTGTGAGGACTTAGTTCTGCTGTTCAGTAGGTTTATTTTCATTTTCTTAATGCTTTCCTCTGCTGTGCAAAAACTCTTTAGTTTGTTGTAGTCCCATTTGTTTATTTTTTCTTCTGTTTCCTTGCCCAATGAGAGATATCAAAAAAAAAAAATTGCTAAGAGCAATGTCAAAGTGTTTACTGCCTATGTTTTCTTTGGGGAGTTTTATGGTTTCAGGTCTTACAAATCTTTAATACATTTGGAGTTTGTTGTTGTATATGGTGTAAGAAAGTGATTGAGTTTTATTCTTCTGAATATGTCTGTTCAGTTTTTTCAACACCATTTACTGAAGAGACTGTCTTTACCCTATTGTATATTCTTGCCTTCTTTGTCATATTAATGTGACCATATAGGTATGGGTTTATTTCTCAGTTCTCTATTCTGTTCCACTGATCTATGTATCTATTTTTATGCCAGTATCACACTGTTTCAATTATTATAGCCTTGTAGTATAGTCAAATAATTGCCAATGATACATCTGGTGAAGGGTTAATATCTAAAATATATAAGGAACTCATGCAACTTAACAACAACAAAAAAATCTAATTTTAGAAAATGGGTAGAAGATCTGAATATACATTTCTCCAAAGAGGACTTACAGGTTGCCAGCAGATATATGAGAAGATACTCAACATTACTAATCATCAGGGAAATTCAAATTAAAACCACAAAGAGTTATCACCTCACATTGGTCAGAATGACTATCATGAAGAAATCAACAAACAAGTGTTAGTGAGGATGTAGGGAAAAAGAATCCCTCATGTCTGGTTGGTAGGATGGTAAATTGGTACAGCCAGTATGAAAAACAGTATGACGTTTCTTCAAAAAATTAAAAATAGAATTACCATATGATCTAGCAACCTCTCTTTTGGGTATTTATCTGAAGAAATCTAAAACACTAATTCAAAAAGACATAAATGCACCCTTTTGTTCATTGCAGCATTATTTATACACACATAACCAAGATATTAATGCAAACAGTGTCTATCAATAAGCAAATGAATAAAGAAGAGGCAGTACATATATACAATGGAATATTACTTAGCATAAAAAAGAATGAAATTTCTTCATTTGCGACAACATAGATATACTTAGAGGGTATTATGCTAAATGAGATAAATAAGACAGAGAAAAATATTATGTGATTTTGCTTTTAAGTGAAATCTAAAAAAACTAACTAAACAAACAAAACAGACACTCATAAATACAGATAACAAACTGATTGTTGCCAGATGGGAAGGTAATTTCATAGTTGCGCGAAAAAGGTGAAGAGATTAAGAAATACAAACTGGCAGTTATAAAACAGTCACGAGGATGTAAAGTACAACCTAGGAAATATAGTTAAAAATATTGTAATTGTGTATGGTGTTAGATGGCCACTAGAATTACTGAGGTAATCATTCTGTAAGTTATATACATATCTAATAACTATGTTGCACACCTGAAACTAATATAATATTGTATGTCAACTGTAATTGAAAAATATTTAAAAATTAAAAGATAAATTTAGTTCTGGAATCTAATAGGCCTGGATATGAATCCAGGCTTGGGCATTCACTAGCAGTGTGGCTTTGGCTCAGAATTACAACCATTTTTAACCTCAGATTTTTTATTTATAATATGAGGATAATAGCTATATCTATCTCATAAGAGTTTTCTGAAGGTTAAATGAAATCAAATATGTAAAGCATATAACATTGTCCGGCACAAGGTTAGTGCCAACAATTATTATTTTGAGAAATGAATAACTGAATAAATAATTTTTTCTTCATTAACATAATATAAATCTTTACTAGTGATATATATATATATACATATATATATATATAATATACATATTATATGTATACTAATTATATATAATCACTGGCACTGGGCCATAAGTTCCTCAAGAAAAGACCATTTTTGAATCTTCAACATCCAGCACAGTATCTAGAATAGACTGAAGGCTTGAGAACAGGCCTTTCCAAAATGTACCTGTTTGGAATGCAGATTATTTTGAGCTTAAGGCAATTGAGATCCTACAGGTTCAAAAGAAACTTTTACCTATCTGTTAAAGAATTTAAATTGGGGGCCTTGCCCATAATAAATGTTATCACCAGAAATAATTTTTATGATCCATCTACAGGACAGGGCAAACTTCAAATTATTGAATATCTGCTCTTATTCTGTGAATGACTTTTCTCCCCACTGAAGCCTCAAGATGCCTTACCTCATCCTTATCTCAGAATGTCACATATACCTCATTTTACCTTTCTGTCCCTGAGCCTCTTGTGCGGGATCTCTGAATGTCACATCTGTAGATTTTCTCTATATATGTATGTAATTAAATATGTAATTAAATATTGATGTAATTAGATTTGATTATTTTCTCTTGTTAATCTATCTCATGTAGATTTAATTATTCAACCAGCTTTAAAAAATCTTGAGGGATAGAGGGGAATTTCTTCCTCCCCCATGAGATAAGCAAACAAACAAACAAATGGAAAGCACAGACATATTTCTTTAGAGGCTTACAAATAGAAAACAAAAATCTATTACTGAAACATTAGACATTTCTTGTGCAGTCAAAATCACCATAGTACATTTTTTTAGCATGTAATGATAAAAAGCATTTTAAAGACACCAAACTATCAAAGAACAGGGCTTTCCTGAAATGTGATATTAAGGTTAATATTCCTCTGAACCTAAACACCTCAAAGCAATTGCTGTAAACATCAGGAGACTTCTGAGCTTTTTGAAGCTCTTAAAGATTTGATACCAGTGATCACAATTTCATCCAAAGGTATGTAGAATCTTTTATTCTCACTATTTTTTTTCAAGCAGGTGAAAATTTGTGTGAAGTCATCCAGTCATTCTTTTTTTCCTCACCTTTTCCCTCCTATTAACTTGATTCTTTACTGCACTATCTTGACTTATCTGAGCTCAAGTTCCAAATTCTGTTTCTGCTTATTTACTATACTCTTTACTGAGAATTTTTTGCTCAGATTGAGTCTCTAAAATGCATGACATAGGCAATTTTCATGGTAAGAAAATCACTAGCAAATAAAGCTTTCCCTCACTTCTCAGGCATAGCAGTTGCTGATGTTAATGGAGCTAGTCATTTGTTTATCACGGGTAAAATAGATTTCATATTGATTGGTTTGACTCAGGACTATGATATTCTAATTAAGATTGCTAAAAAGAACTATAGAATCATAAAATTAATAATAATAATAATAATAATAATAATAATAATATGAACTGAGCCACTTCAAAATGAAGTTGGAGCTGCTATCCCAGAGGAACTGCCTTACATATTGTTTTACTCCTCAAACCCAGGAATGCTGGCAAAATAACCTTTGACCTGTATTTAAAACATCAATTGTATCAACAGCTATTGGCAAAGCTAACACGGAAGCACATAGTATGACTACCTGATTAAAAATTAAAAACATTCATTAGAATTAGCATCACTATGTTAGTTTATCTGCACGTATAGAAGTTCCTCTCTTTTATCAAGTAATGATTCCTCTTCACTTTTTCATAAATATCCCTTGCCTTCATCTCATACAAGAATTTAGAGACCAAAGTACTTTTAAACTCTTATTTTAAAAATAAAATAACCTCATTTGTGTTTCTGACTGAATCGGTTCAGCCTCAACCTGTTCTCTTGAATAACTATTCTTTTGGATGGTTTTGCCTTTCACTTTGTTGTTTATTTTGAGGTTAACATCTAAACCTCAAGTTAAAACAAGCAGTGATGCAATGACATAGATATTTATACTCTGATACAAGTTGCTAGCAATTTCACACTATAGATGATGTTCAGGTTCAGTGCCAAAAAGACAAGATAGTGGAATGAAAGTGGACTTTAGATTATAAAAATCACACTTTACTGCTATAATTTTTTTTAAACTTTAGAGTCATTCACATATCAGCAATTAGCCTATATCTAAAATCTCACTTCTTTTATAAAAAGAAATTGTTTTATCAAGCGCTTTCCTTCAAAAGCAACTAATAACCATAATAGCAGTTCTTTAGCACAAAACTCTCTTAGAGCTAATTCTGAAGTTCTCTCTCTACAGCTCCTGTTGTGTTTTCTACTGTTGAATGATATCACAAGGTCATATGTACACAGAGCATATCACTAAATTCAGGGAGCTGATAAAGGCAATAAACCACTTTTTTCACTCTTACATTTTAACAAATATGAAGCTTAAGCAGAATATTGTGTTCCCTGATTTTTTAAAAAAATACATTTTTATAGTTCTAATGATAAAATAATACATTTTAAGTGACTCAAAGAAGCTAAAAAATCCTAAAAACCACACAGCTTAATTAAAGCTACAATATTGTAATTTTGCTATCTAATGGCCCAGCTACTAGCCTCTGTCTAACCCTTTGAACCTTCCAAGTTCCTCATGAAATCCTTGAGAGGCAGGGACTTTCAGTCACGTCTAATTTAATTATGAATATGTAGATAGCTGAAGATCACCTACTCAGGTAGTAGAGAACTGAGGCAATTATCAGAGTAATTCAAGCAAAAAAATTTCCTATTGAAGAAGAGATAATGTTTGCTTGAACTATTCAGATTGGCCATCTATAATAATTAAATTAATTTACTTGCTCCTTCTCTTCACTTTGCCTATGAACACACAGCCTCGTTGCTATTGAAAATACACAAGTCATCTCAAATATCTATTTGTGAGTTTACAAAACACTCTATTGATTACTTGAAATATAAGTTCAGAAGTTTAATAAACTATGGTTCTCAGAGAATTAGAAGGGGCATCCCTGGAGGGGTTATAAAGATGGAAAAAGAAGGATAAATCATAATAATAAGTTCTTTCTGACTCTCTGAGATCTAACCCCCATACAAGTGACCCTGCTGTAGGTGAAACTTGCACAACCCTCTCAACACACACCATTATGTCATTGGTTAGCCATCAGAGATCCATATTAAATTTTAAGTAATTTAATAATTTAATAATAATAATAATGTTAATAAGAGTCAGTAGTCCTTCATCTTTAAAGGCAACAGGCAGGTGTTTTTAGCATACAAGAATTTAAAGATCAAATCCTTTTTAAAAAAATAAAATAACCTCATTTATTTACACAGATGTCTAGTCGTGTAGCTCTAATTCTTGGCATTGCTTTTCTTCAGCCATCTATCACCATACCCTCTCCCTCAAATCTTCAGTGTTATTAAAGCCACCTTCAGGGAGTCATCACACTGAAGTCTCTCCAGATTTCTCCTCACCAATTATACCATTGGCATCATATGTCCTTGCTTGGATAACCAAGACTGCACCCAGGATACAGGGATTGATGCAACTTGATTAGGAAGAAGTCAAAACAGCCCCTACCTAGAAATAAGTATGAAAAACTCTGGGAAGAAACTAATTAAAATGAAAAGGAATCTTGATAAGATTCCCAAATTTGAGAAGACTTTCTATCAAGAACACATTACTTTGGCTAAAAATAGCAGAAGTGGAAGCAAACCAAAATAGCAAGGAAATTAGAGGTCATAAGTACCCAAATCCAGTTCTGAATTTCTATGAAACAAACTATCCTGTAAATGTCCTGGATGTATCTGTAAGATAAAACTTATTGAACCCAATATTGCTCAAGCTCAGGGGTCTCTATTTGCTCCGAATAGGTTGGATATAATTGAAGTAGCTCAGATGAAGTCAATCAACAGCTATTTCTAGAGAAAGAAAGTGGATGAGCCTATTTTCTTGGTGCTGGTGCCAACTTAAGAACTGACTTACAGGTAAAGCAAATAGTTGCTGAATACTGTAAAACATATAGCTTGTAGTTGATTGTTCCTATGGAAATGCTCCTGAATGACCACAAATGTAATTTAGAGAGAGATTTGGAAATCTGAATTGCAACACCAGGAAGATAGATCGACTTTTAGTGTGTGAGAAAATCAATCTGAGGAAAACAAACTACGTTTTCCTAGATGAAGCATACAGAATGCCTGAAATGGGATTTACTCCATACAAGATTATATATCAGTTAAGACCTGGTAGGCAAGCCCTAATGTAGAGTGCAACCTGGCCAAAAGAAGTAAAACAGCTTGCTGAAGACTTCCTAAAGTATTATATTCGTATAAACAGTAGTTCACTAAAACTAACAACAACAACAACAACAAAACACAATATTCTTCAGATTGTAGATACATATGACATATGTAAAGAAGAAAAACCTAATAGAAACTAATGGAATAGGTCTTGAGTGACAGGAAAAGAAAACCATTGTTTTTGAGAAACCAGAAGATGTGATGAGCTTATCAGAGAAATGAGATGAGTAGACTTGCATGGGTATCCATGAGGACAAGAGTAAACAGGAAAATTGCTGGGTTCTAAATTAATTCAAACACAGAAAATTTATTATAAAAATGTTACTTATATGGTTGTCAGAGGGCTACATGTGGAAGATGTAAAATTTGTCATCAGTTATGACTACCTAACTACTCATAGGCTTATATTCATCTAATTGAAAGAAATGCTCACAATGCAACAAAACTTTCTTTCTACCTAATAACATAAAGTATGTTTAAGTTACTTTATCTCTGTTTCATGAAGCCAATCAAGCAATTAATCTTAAATAGCTTCAGCAGCCAAAGACAGGCATTCAAGTCATTCCAGGGGTAGAGGAGGCATGAAGGATGACCATAGACCCCATTATTTACACAAAAGGGGTGGGTTTAAAACCTTTATATACAGGGAAAATTATAACAAAGGTTACTTAAATCTGCTTAAGAGACATTTGGGGGCAAAAACTCAAAATGGTGTTTACAGTCCTGCAAATTACATCTGTGCTTTGAAATTCATTTTGTGTCTGTTGTTATATAGACTGATTTTAGGACTGGTAATTCAACAGACACCAGAACGGTTATGATAGCACTTCAGCAATAAGGAATTAATGTTCCAAATATGCACATGGTATGAACCATCATCCATGTGCATATGCTGCAAACTATGGCTGCACCTGTGAATGATATCTAGTGCCAATTGAATATTCTCAGTAACGCTTTGGAAGTATATATAGATGTCTGTTTTTCATAATTGCCCTTTATATCAATGTTATCACATAAAATAGTTATTTAATAAAAGCAGACATGACTGCTGTGAGCAGTATTATAGTTCTATCTTTGCCATTTAAATCAAATATACTTCTATATTCCTGAAAAAAATTTTAGTGTTTTTTTTTGGGAGGGTGTACCATGAATACAGGTAATGTTTTTATAAAAGTAATCACACAGTGTTTTAAAATACAATAATTCAATTCAATGCCTGGCCTTCAAAGAAAAAAAATGAAGACTAAGTAGAAATTGTACTTTATTTTATATATATATATATATATATATATATATATATATATAATGTAAAGTTTGCTTAAACAAAGTGTATTTTTAAATGTAAAAAATAAAATTACTGTTAAAATGTAAAACGGAATTCTAGCCAAATAAGTGATTACTCAAATAGAACTTAGAAATAAGCAAATTTGGTAAAAAAAAAAAAAAAAAAAAAAAAAGCTGATATTAAGCATTGAACCCAATTCAATTAATAAACAGTTGAAAGTTACTATAATAAAACAAAATATATTCTTAGAAATATAAATTAGAAAAAATAAATATTAGCTATCAAGGTTTGGGGTTCAGTGAAAGGAGTATTAAGTATGCTCTTTTGGCATCTTACAAGCAGGGATTTAATGGATGCCATCTTAAATTGAAACAGGTAGTAAAAAGATCATAATGAATCCAAGTTTTCAAATTTTATTATAGGCTCTTACAGAAACTGATAAATCTTATAATGAATCAAAATTAAACATAATGCCTCATTCTTAATATAACATGTAAATAATTACCTTATTAAAATATTATCTATTCATCTACCTCTGTTTATCTCTACTTTAAAACTGTCTATTTACAGCAAGATTATTAAAATAATGTTCATAAAAATTAACAATTTTCTTTTGGAAATGAGGAATTTGGGTTAACTTTAAAAAATTTTAACCTTTATACTCCTCTGTATTGATTGAAATTATTATAGTTAGAATCTATCAGAAGGTACTGGCAACACTGGTTTCTTAAGAAGAGAAATTTGGTGACTAGGAAACATAAATATGAGAAAACTGTTCACAATCTTCCCCTTGGTAATTTTAGCATTTTGAATCTTGTGATTTTGAATCTTAATAATTGAAAAAAACAAAGTAAGTTAAAATTATTTTAGTGATTTTATAAAATTCACACACAAACACACACACACACACACACACACACACACAGAGATTTAGAAAGCGAAAGTCATTAATATTTAAAGCTAGTTGAAATTTTAGATCCAACTCTACTTCAAAAACTCTACAATTGTATTGATATGTGGATATATCGACATAAAGCCCTTGTCAGAACTTATTATAAAATACATTCTCATGACTGATAAAAGTGCAGAAATATTGTTTTTTCCATGAATAATATTACAGTTATCCATCTCCATTTAGTTTGAAGATGATGCTCTGATCTCCTAGACAAAGCAACATCCAGTTCCAAATAAAATGGTATTGCAATGTGAAAATGCTGTAAATTGTTTAAAGACCTGTAAAAGACATTCTTAGAAGAGAGAATATAAGTAAGTCTTCATGTAAAGGGATATTTTATCATAGATTGAGCTTAGCGTTATTAGACATTACCTTATAAATGGTAAAAAAGCAATTTTATAAGATATCAAAGTAAACTTTTGCATTTTAACAATATTGTAACAAAGAATTGAAATAACAATTCATTTCTAAAAAAAATGAGAAAAAGCTTTTTTAAATATTAAAATTACCTCTATTATGGATGAGTGCTTAACGTAGTTCAAATTTGCAGATAAATAATTTTCTCTTTAAAAATAAAAAATATATATAATTTAGTGTTCATACTTTAACTTCTTCCAATGAGAAATTTTCTTTCTAAGTAATTATAAAGGAGTTTAGCTATTTACTTCTAGCAAGCTGCCAAACTTTTAGAGTCTTCTATAAATGATTTGCAAAATTGAGACTTAAATCTACAGAGACAGGCTCATGAAAGATTTCTAGTGATCAATTCATTTAGACAAATAAGAAACCAACCCAAAACAACTAAATATGTAAGGAAATCTAAATATGTAAGCCTTATTACTTTTATTATTTCTACATATACCAATGCATGTTAACATTACTTTACCAACAAATTCCAACATATCTGAAAGTATCATTAAGAGGGAAAACAGTAGATGCTAGCAATGTAAAGTAAAAAGCACTAGGTTAAATTCATACAAGTAAATACCATTGCTGAACAAGCATAAGTGTTTTCTTCAAACAATTTAGAAGTTTATTTGTGTACACAAATTTTAGATATATCCAACAAAATAGTTCAGAGTATATTTTAATTAATAAAAACAGAGTTAACATTTTGAGGAAACTTACAGAAGATATGAAATAATAAAAAATTACTCAATCTAACTTTTTCAATAAAAGCTTTAAAATTTATGTCATTATAAATTGATTTGTTTCTTTAAAACACAACTAAAATAATATTTTCCTGGAAAACATACTTAAAACAATTTTCTATTGTTTAGAGTTGAAATTTTGTTTTTGTTCTTTGTTTTTTTATTGTTGTTGTTTTGTTTGTTTGTTTTTACAACTAGAGGCCACTCATTGCTCACAAGATCAAAATAAGCTAGCTTACTTATATACTAGGAATATGTGAAACTGCTCTTGAATTACATTTTATCCAGTGACCTAAAAATAATCTTTCAAGTATATATTTTTTTAAAAATTGGACAAATAACATTTTCATTCCTAACATTCTTCATGTAGGTTGCACTTTAAAATAACAATGTTTATAAATAAACAGTTTTCCAAAATGTTGAACAATTTTGTATGTATATTTTAAAATGCCATGGGTCAAGAACAATAAATTGTTTCTTCATTATTCCATTTAAATAAAACTTATATGTCTTGCAGAACTTTTAAAATTCCTGTTAGTGAAAAACAGGAATATTAAATAAATTTGTGAATATAAAATCTAATCAAACGTATTACTAATTTTGATTCAAATCTAAAAACAAAATTTTAAAAGTAATTTTAATGAAATGTATTTAATTATTTTTAAACTTTATTTCATAATCTTTGTAAATCAGCTGATTAGTTTCTATTGTAAAGTGGTTACTGCTGATTTTCCCTAGTTTTGGTTATGATCATAGACTCTGTAGCCAGACTTCCTGGGTTCTAATATTAGCTTTGCCAATTGCTGGCTCTGCTACTTTGGACAAGTTACTTTTCAGCTATATGCCTCCCTTTCTTCATCTGTAAAATGGGGTTGATAATAGAAATAACTTCAAGAAGTTGTGAAAAAACAGATTGATGTAAAATGAACAGTTCCTGGTACAGACTAAGCTTTATGTAAGTGTTCAATACTATTATTTCATTTTTATATTAATAATTGTACCATTATTATCAAGCACTGAGAAGGGTGCTTGATACAACAGACTAAGCTTAATTATCAAACTAATTGTGTCCTTCATTGTATCACTTGAAAAATTTTGTGATTACCTCATACTGCCAGTAATCCAAGAAATTTTGGATTTTTTCTTTTGGATCTGCCTTTAGAGTTATTACAAAGCAAATAAGAAAATCAATAGCATTACCCCCAGTACTTCAAACAGTATTTTCCAAATTGGCCATTCAATGTAGTTATCAGGCTTGGCCTTAAAATAATAATATAAATAACAATAGTAACAAAACAAATGTACTGAATATTTTATATGCTAAGTATACCATTAATGATTTTATAGTAATTTGATTCATTTTAACAATTTTAAGAAATGTTTTCATTCTCAGTCAATAAAAATTCACATCATTGAAGATATTCTAAATAAAAAACTGATGACAGTTTGGGAGGTAATTCTAACATAAAAGGCCACAAATAGTTTTGAATTATGATATGCCTTATGTCATTTGTGACCACTGGGGCAATAAGATATGTTCTTAATATATACTATATGGCAATATAACATATGGCAATAAGATATGTTCTGGTCCTAATGACATTCAAAGAATTATAATAAAATAATCTGTTTTTTAAAACTTGGGATTAGTTCCACAAAGTAGACATTTTAAGCCTTGCTTCCCATTTGTTAAATGGGGGTGATACACAACAAAAATAATGAATATAAAACACATAGTACAATGCCTGGCACATAGTAAATGCTAAATATAGCTGTTATTAATAAATGTTGGTTATTAACAGTCACAAAATGTGCCTTTGATAAAGAATATCACAGCACAAAGATGCAAGACCTTTTTTTTTTTTTTTTTGCATTCAAATCTTTCTTGGTTTTTAGCTATTTATTATACCAAATGGAAAACTGAAACAATCTGGTATTTTTGTCAAAGGAAAAAAAATTGCACAAACACTACTGACATTGCTACTGAGGCATAACCTGATGAGGAGAAATTAGTTGTTATAAAGCAGACAACTATGGTGAGAAAGAAACAGAAACCTTATTAAGATTTGTATACAGAAACAAACAACATAAAGCTACAAAAATGGCTTGAAGGATCATTTTCTTTCCTCTCATTAACATTTCCTTGTATTGTATGATTGCTGTTATTTATTCTGTGGTCACTTAAACAAGACTAAAACTCATTTATATGTAGTACAGCTGCAGTTTTCAGACAGTCTCTTTTTTGTGTTTGAAAAATGAAAATATCTGAAAATACAGTAAATGCAGTTTGTAATAGTAAAGTAAAATTAGAATACTATTCTTAAGGTTATCATAATAGAGCAAACAATAGCTCATAAAAAAGATTTGTAGTCATGCATAAAAACTTATCAAATGCCACAATGATTCTCTCTGATAGCTACATAGGCCAAACTTAAGAAATATTATGATATTTTAGTAACTCTAGCAGCAACAGAAGTTCATTGTGAAGAATAAAGGCATTAAAAAGACTAAGGTAATCAGTTTTCTCCATCTCTCTGGGTAATTATTAGAATAATAAGCTCTGACCAGAGGTCATATATTGCCTAATGAAATAGTTCATCTGAAGAGAGGGTACAGTAATTCTTACCAGCTGAAGGAGACTATGATATTAAACAAATCTAATTATCATAACCCAGCAGTGCTGTATGATGAGGATGCATTTTTCTCTTTGCAGGCTGGACAGTACAGTATGCGGTGAATGCCCAACAATTAATCAAAAGATAAATGAGCTATATTAATACAAATCATCTTCAAATAAAATCCATGGTAGATTTCAAGAATATCAAAACCAATAAATCCAACACTTCAAACAGATATTCTGAATGTCCCTTTACAACAGACTCCCAGATAGAAAGAGAAACATATCTTCTAGTCTAATTTCATCCTTTCCTAACTGAAAAAAACAGATGTCTGAGGTTATGAGAGAGCACTTAAAGATACCAAAATGTCTTAAGGACAAGAGAAAACCAAGCTGTATATTTCCTAACTTCCAGTTCTGTGTTCTCTGGCTGCTAAATCTGATACTATTTATACAAAAGTTACGACAGTGACCTACTCTCTCTGTGCTAGTATCAATTAAATAGTACTCCAAAAACAAAGAGAATACCACCTCAGCAACAAACACAACCCCACCAGGGAACTTCAGCCATCCTTTCTATTTCCCAACATACAAACAGGCAGACAATAAACAATTTTTTAGTTTACAGACAAAGAGATGTATTGAACTGTTAAAATATATAAAAATTTCAATCTTTGTTTATATTTTCATTCTCTGAAATATTGTATTTTGAAGCACCTGACTCAAAAAAATTAGTCAATTTAACCCCTTCAGATATTTTTCCCTCTTCCTTGCTATAGCACAGACTTACGTTACAAAAAATTTTACATGAATGGAAACATTTGATCAACTAAAACTGAGGCTAGGTTCCATATCATATTAGTTAAAAATGTACCCTGTGTTACATGTGTATAAAATCTAAAGATGGCTATAGTTGGAATAAAAAGATGGATTAACTCATGTTTTATGATTTGAATTAAATGCTAATATATTTATACTCTTATCAAACTATTATTTGAACTTTAATTTCCTAAGCCTACTTAAAAACAGGATTTGGTTTTTACCCATCTACTCATTTATATTAAAATCTATAGCACCAACTTCTATTTGGAAGTTTCTATACTAAAACTTCGAACTGTAAACTTAAACCAAAATTTAAGAATTTTATGTTCACCTGAAGTAATATTTCTATGACTGTAAAATTATGCTCCAGGGACTAATTCTGCTATCTACAAAGCTAAGATAAAGAGTATAAGAAAATTTAAACTCGTCTAGCAGACTCATAGTGTATAAGAGTGATGCTTTTCATTTAAATTTCACATCAGATATTTTCTTTTTAGATTGGTGCCTGGATATGCACAAGTTTTGAGAGTAGGCACTTAAAAAAAGCATCTATCATCTCCTAGTTACAATACTTTACCTGGAAAATGTTGCCTCTATATTATAAGCACTAAAATAGAGACAAGGAATTCACACGGTCTAACATGAGCAAGTACCATACCAAGTATTTGTGGAGAAGCTTGTTCTAGAAAGAGTATCTTGTGGATGAATTTAGGAACCTGAGTTCTCTTAGTTTTATCCCCTCACTCTGAACTTAATGTCTTATTGTAAATTCAGGTAGGTTAGACCAGATGGTCTCCAAGACCCACTTCATCTTTTTCTGAAACATAAGTGCAACAGAAGGCAGTCTTGCATTGTGGAAAAACGTTTTGGTTTCAGGAGCTCTAGAAGCTATCCTTGGTTCTTTCATTAGTCAGTTTTGCTACTTCACTCAAGAGTTTCTTAACTTGTCCAAATTTCATTTTTCTTGTCTGCAAAATAGGGACACTATCACCTGTCTATTTCAAGTGCTCATTCTGGGGAACAAAAATTTGATTATAAGATGATATATTAAAACATTTTTAAAATGTTAAGATGTTACAATAATGAACTGTAAAGGGATGAATAATTATTATGCCAAGATTGAATGATGTTAGAATTTATTCTAGCATTTAAATTCTATAAAAGCATGAAAATGTAATAAAGAAACAAGACAAAGATTTCTTTGTCTGAAGAAACAAGACAAAGATTTCTTTTTGCAATCTGCCTTTCTACATATTTGGGATTTAACCACCCAGCTTATAATTTGATGTTGATAGATTGCAAAGACTTTTGTTTCTACAAATTCTTGTTTTATGTTGGAAAATTATTATATTTAAATATATATTCAAAACAAGTTTGAAGTTATAATATGAAATAATATATTTAAATGATATCCATTTTCAAATTAACTTGAACGTTTAGATGTTGACAAATAATTGGTTTAAAATATGGCCTTGTTGCTCTATACTTTATGTCACCTTGCATATAATCATGATTACACCAATTTCATTTTCTTATTGTAACTTTCAAATTCCTCTGAGTTTACATCATGAACTTTGATGGATGAGCTAGACTGTTGTGTCTGTCTGAGCAGGTGTGAGATAAATTGCTGGGCAGGCTATGATCTTTGGGCAAATTACTCTCCTTGACTACAATATATATCGATGAGATGTGTCAGTGTTCATATACACACTTGTCAGTTGCATTACCCAGGTGATGAAAATACAAGTTAAGGGACCATCAAAATGAAGAGGGAAAAATTCACTGTGTCATAGGAAATTAGTCAAAGAACCATCACTTTAAGCTGGAAATATAATGAGGTAAAACCTTTGGTAAATTTTGATGGGGAAAAAATTTCAGACCACTTAATCAAGTATAAGTTATTATATCTTTTCATCTTCATCCCAAATTAGTTTTACTTAATACAAATGAAAGTAAACAGGACAATAATTTAGGGTGTTTTAAGTGAAAAGGAACAGGTAAAAGGGCTTATAATTTCAATTCAATAATTTTGACAACTCACTCAAATTAAGAAGTGCTTTATTATTGCTTGTTTTTTTTTTTAATAAAAAAAGAAACATTGATTTATTAGCTCTTTTAAAGAGGTATTTGGAGTATATAAATATTTCATTCAGAATCCTTTCAGTAGATATACTACATGTGCTCAGGAATAAGTGAAAATTAATATGAGATTTGAAACAAAGACAAAAATGTCTTCCCTAATGAAGTAATTGTGTTTTTATAAAATAATTTATAAAAATATGGCTTTTTATAAAATAGTCATTGAATGTTTCTACTCTTTAATAAAAGCATGAATCAACCTTGGCTTTAAGACATAGAGTATTAGTCATATTGTGTACAAAATATGTCAATAATTTAAGAAAAAACACAATAAACAAAATTCAAGAGAAAGCCAAATGAGTTCCAATAATTTTGTGCTTTACCAAACTAACTTCGAACTGATGTTATTGTACTCCCTAACACCTAGAAAGGTCATCCTGTCTCTGCCCTCCATTAGACTAGATTATTTAAGATTAGTAGATGCACATAGACATAAATACTTATGAGAAAAGTGTTTAGCAGAAGGAATTAGAGACTATCGGAAAAATTCTATAACAGATGTAAGAATAAAAAAAATATTCAAAATTCTGCAAAACTATTTTACCTATCTTCATTGTTATTGCTCAACAAAGTATGGACTACCTTATCCCTCCTTTTATTTCATCCTGATAGACTGTATTCCTAAACACTGTGAACAATCTAATCTTAAAAGGGGGTTCACTATCTCAGGAAAATATATAATAAAAATATCACTTTAGTTATCTATGTACATTCCTTAGGTCTGATACTTAAGTCAAAAATAAGGTATTTAAAATTTTTTTTCCTGATAATTGGATATTCTTTAATATTACAAATACTATCACTCCAAATGTATATATATATAATATATAATATAATATATATAATATGGATATACATATTATATATGTGTATATATATATATATTATCTCAGTAAATATAAAGTAAAAGTTCCAAATTTGCTAATTTTAATTTGAAAAAAGAATTGGAGCATGTATTAATTATTTCAAGATTTCTAATATGTTAAATATTTCAAAAACTCTCAAAATAACTTTATAAAGAAGAATTTTACTTTAATGTTGTATTACTCTTTTTCATGATAAATAATAGAGCAATAAATTTCTTTTCCCAATTAGTCTAAAAGTTTATAAAAAAATAATACTTTTAAAATTATAAGAGTATCTGACATTAAATAAAAAGGACTTTGCTTGAGAAGAGTAATTTACCTTATAGCATGAAGAAATCTTATTCTAGCATTGCACAAAGATTAGCAGGAGATATATATCACCCTCATCATCCCTGTTAATTCATACTCATCAGATAGATGAACAGGTAAAACGAATAATTCTATTATTCTGATCCTCCTGCAATTTTCTTACATCACAAAGGTTATAATATTATCTGGCATTATGTGTCTTGGTGGCAATCAATAATGTAGCTATTTCTGTCATGCAAAATGGAAAGTTTTAAAAGAGTCTGATATATTATGATAAATTTTTTTTTCAGTCATTATAAGGTTAATATGTGTGTTATCCTGATTCAGGCAGACCCTACACACAGCCATTGTCTTTGGCAATTCCCAGGTGAAAGCTGTATTCAGTTTCCTTGGAAACGTTCTAACACAGCATTAAAAGACAAAGAAGCCAAATGCTACATACAGAAAAGTAGCTCTTCTTAACTGAATACTCTAAATCTAATACTAATTTAATCAATTATATTACACAAAGTTAAATGTTTGCTTTTTTTAACTACAAAATACTGAAATTATCAGTGAAAACAACTGATGTCCACACTACTGGCTCAATAGTCATACAACATACCAATAACTAGAAAAGTAAGTAATGGAAAGTCAAAGAAATGTTGATTATTATCAAGAAACAATGAACACTCTATTGAGTAAACTCCTATGACATGCAAGAGATGGGATGGCCTAGTTGAAAAACTAAATGAAATTTTGAATTTTTCTTGAAATGATGATCTGATGTCCCATTAAGAAAAATCATGTGCTAATCACTGTGAAATATTAATGTTTCCATTTTTTTTATTTTTAGTTAAATTTTGGAGGAATAAAAATATTAAAGGCTCTATTTATAAATATACAATGTTAACTAATATTAATTATTTACTACGTGTGAGGCATATGATCTTCACAACAACACTATTTGGTATTATTGTCATCAATTACATATGAATATGCAAAGATTTTGAGTTAAGTTTAAGTTTCTCAAAGTAAATGGTAGCTATACAGAGGATCTAGTATTAAAAATCATGTCTACATCCAGAGTCTTAACTTTCATACTCTTTAGCCTTAGCTTAGTAAATCTAGAAATAGCAAATAGAAATATGTGCATGTGTATCATGTGTGTGGATTTAGTATTTTTGGTAAAGTAAAATAAGAAAGATGATAAACCCTATAAAAAATAATTATCAGTGTGATACTCTGGGAAACATTGCTTTGATAATTTGGAAGTTAAATTTTAAAAAAAGTATAACTTTATTTAAAAAATAATAATATGTTCAATTTAAATGTTATAAACTTTCAAAATTAAAATTGTTTGGATGTACCATACATTTAAGTGTTCATTTTTCTTATTTCTGCATCAATTATGAAGCCATAAAAAACACTTCTGGGTTCAGAGAACTGATTGTCTCTTTTTCCTTGTTTTGCAAAGGAGAGGCGAAGCTACTATATTCAATTTATACAGTATTGTATGCTTTACATATCCATCTACTAAATCTTTTCATATTCCTTAATACCAACTAATAACAATCTCTACTTGAACAGAAGAAAGAAAACAAGGCAAGGAAGCACCATAGTTTTAATCTAACAAATTATATATTACACTTAAGGACCAGTAAGTAAGTTTATCAGATATTTTTCCTAAAATCAGACATTTTTCCATAGAGTAATTTGCTACAGTTGAATAAATCCTATCAAAATCTGAAGAGACTGTTATAATTCCTGTAATTTGGGTTGCATAATCCATAGCAACCCCTGCATTTGGATTACATAATCTATAGCAATTGTGGCAAGTGTGGAATGCATACATGAAAAATATGGTTATGGTGAAATGATAAAAGACTAATTTCATTCAATCTAGCAGTCCAACTGCAAATAGTAATTTCAGAATCTAGAATGCTGAAATGTTTATGATCAGTAACTTTTCTCCAAAGAATAACAAATTTTGTCTTTAAGAAATGAGTAAAAAAATATGTATATCCTCCCTAAATACCTATATTAGACTGAGTTCTTTGGCAGATTGTAATTTAGCATCCGTGGTAAAGAAGAAAGTTCTAAAGTGCTCATTAAAACCGATAAATGAGTAATTCTTTCTGACTTGTTTGTTAGTTTTTCTTCTTATCCAAACCTCAACCAGTAACCACTCAGAAAACTTTATTTTGTTCAGAGAAAATTTTAACATTCATTTTAATATCTTCCTTCTGAGAACTAGGTAAATATTATAATAAACAATTGTAAAATAAAAATTTGATGATTTTCAAAAATAAAATGCCATTTTTACCTTTTCTCTGATATTTATCTTATATTTGAAGACCTACAATTGATTTTAGTATACAATTTAAGGTAATTAAATCTCAAATTAGATTTTTAAAATTACATTATTATTTATTCACTTAAATAATTATATGAATTGTGTGTTCATAAAGACATAATTCTTTAACAATTATTCAGAATCCTGGAATTCTAGCCAGACTTAGGATGAAGAAGCAAAAGAGGGCCTGACTGGCCCCCAAATTTTTTAAGTAAATGTCTTTGAACTTCTACTCATATACCTTGAAGAGTGGGACAATGCCTCTACTTGAGTCACGATTTTGGCAGGAAACAAAAGAAATGGTAATTAAACACTCAGATAGTTATTACCTCTAAAGAAAACTCCTTTAACTAATATTTAGGCTGAGAAGGTCTAGCACACTTAGTCAACACTATGCTAGACTAAAATAATTTTGGGAGTTGACTAATATTGTGACATTAGCCAAATGACTTAAAAAAAAAACATTTCAAAACTGATCTCAACAAAACAGAAACAAACTCATAGATTCAAAGAATAAACTGATGGTTGACAGGTGGGAGGGGTTTTCGGGGGAAAAGTGAATAATCAAGATGCATAAATTGCCAGTTATATAAGCAGTCACAGAGATATAAAGTACAACATAGGGAATATAGTCAATAATATTATAATAATGTATGGTATCAGATGAGTACTGGATTTACAGGGGTGATCACTTTGTAAGGTATATAAATGTTAAATCACTAATATATTATTATGTGTCAACTGTAATTAAAAATAAAAATAAAAATAAAACCCTCTATATTTTTAAATGTTTAAAATTAGGGGATTGGAATGAACAATTTCTAAAGCCTTTTTTGAGAGACCTAACAATGGCAGTAGAAGCCATTTAAGATACACAAAAGACATTATTTTCATTCCTTTTCATATTAATTTTTTTCCATAGGGAATCGACTGTAAATTCTAACATCTATATGAGGCATCCACCAAACATTGAAAATATAAAATATAAAATAGAAAAATAATTGTAGTCTAAAGTAATATGGCAACCTTTGAAGTGCTTTAAAGGTTTTTTTTTTTTAATACAACTGAAGTACCTTTTGTTTTATAATACTTAACTCTGAAGTATTGCTACATATTGTTGAGATAAGAGGAAAAGTCTCTTTTGCTAATAAGCATTCTATGATTCTCAAAAGTGATTTTCCAGTGGTTTTCAAAACACTCTTTTTCCAGCAATCACAAGGAACATAACCATGTAATCCAAGACTAGGAAGAAACACGTAAAAATTTTAATAATGTTGCATTATTTGGTTAACGAGTTAAGAAAGACATTTGAGTATTTATATATGTATTATTTATATATGTAATATTCAAATATAAATATTATAGATATATAAATGATCCAATGAAATACTAAAAATAGCATCATGAATTAAAATGATCACTTATCTTTAATAAAATGACTTTTCTTATTTTTTCTTGTTTCCCAATAGCAAGAATGGCATGAGTTTGATTATATGCTCCTTATTAGTTTTGATGCTAATGTTTATGGTACTTGAGGTAAAACTATAGTTCTTGATGTCCTCTTGAGCTAAATTACAACTCTAAAAGTTTGTGGCAAAAAAAAAATTATATATATATATCACATCTCTACAATCACACACAAAATCATAGCCTTGTTAGGTAGCTAGTCAGACATGAGCAACAGGGGGAATGAAAGAATAGGTGTCCGGTCTAGAGACTGCCCAAAGAACACTTTATTGGTAGTTAGAGAATCTCTTTTGCATACCTAGAGACAAAGGACAGGAGGGTCTTAATCTTAGCTGGCCTACTCTTGCTACAAACACTTGTGCAGAAGGTACTACCTCAACTTGCCTACAATTTAAGCTTCATTATAATACTATGTTTATGCCTGGAAGTTCATAAATTTAATTATAACCAACTATATTCTGGGTAAGCACATGTACACTAGGCAAAGAGTAATATAGCAGCCAGGTGTTAGTCAAAAGGACTTCACTTGCCAATCACTCAAGAATGCGTTTGAAACCACCCATCATGGCCCAAATATTTCCACTTCTGGGTCCTCTTTTTGTGGCCCCTTTGTGTTGGTTACAGTACTGGAACCATGTGCCTCCTTGAGGCATATTTTGTCTTTCTAAAATACACTTTTAATAAATCTTCTCTAAATCTTACTGACCTATGATTCTTCACTGCATCAAGTGAGGGAGAGAACCAAAGAAAAATGTTAACCACTTCTACATTACCTTTATCCGTCTCTATCCCCGCTGCCGTTGGGGTGACACTGAACTCAGATCAGCCTAACAGTATCAGTCTAGATACTTTTCTTTTTCATTTCAAAGATGGAAAAAAATGTTTGCAATGATATATTATTCCAATGGCACATTTTAATAGTTTATTTTATCTGTGAAGTCCAAAACTTTTATATGGGCTGTGCATTTGTTTGGGGGTTTAGGGAGAAGCTGTTACCAAGAAAATCATAAAATATCCTTCTTAATTTAAGTTCATATACAAAATAAAGAGAAATGTCCTGAACATTTCATTCATCCTGACATATCTGCTTTTTCCTTCACTGTCTCCTCCATATAATAAAGGTCATGATGATGGTTGAAAAAGGGATTATACAGAAACTATATGCTTTTAGGTACAAGAAGTTATATAACTGTCTTCATTTTATTATTAGGTTATTAGAATGAAAACAAAAAGACAAACAGGTTTGCATCACATTGAAATTTGAGGTACACTGCCTCATCTCATTGTTTTTGTTAAGTAGGCATGAACTTTGATAGAAATAAGATTTTCATGTATGAGCAGTCATGGCAGTCAAAATCCAGTTTTGCTTCTCAAGAGCAAGCTTCTATTTTGTTTGTTTGTTTGCTTTGCTTTGTATAAGACATTTAAAAATCTCTTGAATAGAAAATGAATTGCATTCATTGTGCAGTCATGTGACCTTTAACTTGCTGAAAGACTCATATTTAATATTTGATACAAAATTAATAATGTGATAAGCACTTGAACATATTACAGAGCTTTAGCAAAATGCTAAGAAATAGACTGAAAATATTTCAAATATATGCATTATGGTAAGGTTAGTCTTTATTGCTGAAGGAATAAAAACATGTTTACATCTTAAAAAACATCTAGTGAGCTGTGGCAAAGGACTTATATAAACTCAACAATATTTGAATCCTTATTTCTGTTATGTTGTCCTTATAAATTTCAAGCAACTGTTGCTGTCCTATCTTTAAATAATAGAAATCCTCTGAACTCTCTTTTTTATCTGTGATAAGAACCTCTCTAAAATGAATTAAAGTGAAACCAATCAGTCACTTTCCACAAAAGCTCATGTTAGTAGATTCTATCATTTAATCATTAAATGCTATATGTTCGTTCAAATCCATAACATTGAATAAAATGACAAGTCATATGTGAAATGTTTGACATGAGCTGCCATCTTATATTGCCCTTAAAAAGTTATTTTGATGTGCTCATTATACTCAAAATAACAGTTTGTTATTGATTTTGTCACTATACTTTTTCATTGATTCAATACTTTTTTTCAATTATGGAGAAAAATTCTGTTAAGCTAAATACAATGCAATTTTGAATTAGTGAAATGTATGAATTATACAGCATATTAATAAAATATTTTCTTAGGAATAAAAGAAGGAAAACCTAACACATAGGTTAGTGCTATAACCATTGTAATAAAAACTTCTACCAATAAATTTTTAATGTATTTGTAATAATCTTGCTGGTATTATTTATATTTTAAAGATGGGAAGATAAACTCAGAGAAGTTAGGTAACTTAGATAAGGTCATATTCAGCTAGCATGAAGTGGAAACAGGATTTGAAGCCAGGATTTTATGATTCCAATAGTCCAGGCATTTTAATCTTTACCATGTTGCAACACCCACTCCCATGAATGTTCCCTTTAGTAGTGTATCTGTCACGTGATCTGGATGCAAGGGATCTCTGATAACAGATAAAAAAAATTACATAAAGAAATACTAAGAAATTTAAGTCCTCTAGATTAAAGTAATATTTAGAGAGAAAAATTGTTCCTTAGAAACAGAAGAGATAAAGACAACATTGAGATGGAGTCAGAAATCAAAAATCATTTCAGGGGAATAATAGGACTAAATCTTATTGAAAACTGGCAAGAATTTCACTTGATAACACTGAAATCATGCAGGGACACATATTTTCAAGAGAAAGCTTTAATTTTTAACAGCTTTATTAAAGTGTGATTTAGACACTATAAAATCTATTCATTGCAAGTACACAATTCAATGATTTAATTTAATTGAATTTATAAAGTTGTGCATCCATCTCCACAATCCAGTTTTAGAATATTTCCCCACCCCACCAAAAAAAAAAAAAAAAAACTCTCTGGAGTCCCATTTGGAAATGTGCCTGCTCCCATCCCTAGCACTAGGCATCTTCTGCTTTCTTACTCTTTAAATTTGCCTTTTCTGAACATTTCATATAAGTACAATCATGCAATACATAGCCTTTTGCACCTGCTTCATTTAGCACATTGTTTTTGAGTTCCCATTTTGAAGTGTGTATCAGTATTTCATTCTTTTCATACTAAATAATATTTACTTGTATGAATATACCACAATTTGTTTATCTACTTGCCATATTGATGGAAATCTGGATTGTTTATAGTGTAAGGCTCTTCTGAACAAAGCTGCTATGAACATTTTTGTTCACATCTTTCTATGTACACAGTTTTCATTTTTTCTTGGGTAAATTTCTAGTATTGAAATTGTTGTATCAAGCTTATGTTTAACTGTTTATTAAGCTCTCAAACTATTTTCCAAAGTAGTTGTACCACTTTACTTTTAGAGAATGTTAATTTTTATCTTTGACGTTAAATATATAAAACTCATACGGACCTCCTCTGAATATATAAAATTTAGATGCTAAGCACTCTTATGAACTGAATGATTGCATCCTCTCAAATAGATATGTTGAAGCCTTAACTCCCAGTGTGCCTTTATTTGAAAATGGAGCATTTAAGGAAGAAATTAAAGTTAAAGGTCATAAGCACGGGGCTCTGATTGAATAGGATTAGTGTTCTTATAGGAAGAGACACCAGATAGCTCACTCTCTTTCTACATAAACCTATGGAGGAAAGGCCATGTGAGCACACAGCTGAAGGCAGCCTTAAGCAATTCAATGAGAGGCTCTCACCAGACACCAATCAACTGACACTTTCATCTTAGATTTCCCAGGCTCCAAAACTATGAGAAAATAAATTTGTGTTGTTTAAGCCACTCAATCTGTGGTATTTTGTTATGACAGCCAAAGCAAACTAATACATATACCAACAATCTATTCAGGGCCATGAAAGGGGCAGCTGACAGGTTGTCAGGTATCACAGTTTCAGGGAAAAATCTTTCCTCACTAAAAGTCTCTGAAAAAGCCAGTGGAAGTTTTGAGTCTGGAATTTCCTCTGAGTAATTAGACTATTTAATATGTTTTCTTTGTCACACCTCTTTCATAGAGCTACCTTAACTATATAAAGAATAACAAGCAGTAGTAGATTGTAGAGATAATAGTACTGAATTAGGAGAACAGAATTCATTGAGTTAAAAGACTATTAAAGAAATTGCTGATGTCAAATCTGTCATCCATTTGTAGAATTTTTTTAAAGAAATTATCTTGTCCTTACAGGCATCCAACTCACTAATTATATGCAAACAAAAAGAATGAAGCTTCTTCCAAAAGAATTAGCTCTATAGCCAATAGCAACTTATTTGGCAACACAGATATATTCACTAGCATTCCAAACACTTTGTTTTCTTTCCCCTCTGAATTAGATACTTATAACTAGTTTTCTAAAGAGAAAACTAAAGATATGAAGAGAGAAGACTAGTAACTATACGCAAAGTATTTGATTCTTTTTAATTGGAAAAATAAAAACTGGGCCTTATTTTTTAGGAGTTAAAATTTATAAAGAAAACAATACTTTTTTTTGTTTGTTTAAACAGTACTGATTTCGTGCACTGCAATTAGGCTTCATAATGATGTTTTTGAAATAAAAAGTGTTTGGATCTTAGGAAAGTTCTCTGAAGTGCACATGGACTGGACTAAATATGCAAGAGTAAAACTAAAAGAGTCAATTGAAGTGAATAATACTCAAAGCATTTTCTTGTACAGTATGAAATTTTAAAATATATGTGACATAGGCACATATTCAAAAGTAAAATATTCTTTATAATTCAACAATGACTAAAGTATGGAAGAAAGTAAAAAAAAATCATCTGAATTTTAAAATTCATTGAATTTGTTGCCAAGAGTACTATGGTTCCAAACTCTCATTCTGCTGTATATTTTAAATATGAATAATGTCCAGTTTTTAAAAATAGCTTTTACATACAGGACACATACATACCATGAAATTTTATATAAATTATCTAATTTATATATCTAATAAATCCTCTTTAAAGAACCCTGTTATGTCTGCATTTTATGATTATTTCTTACAGACGATGAGAAAACTAAGGAAAACAGTGAAAAGAGAGAAGCTGTTAGATTCTCTAGTCTTAACACAATGGAAGCAGAATAAAGATAAGGTGGAACTTATCATAAACATTTGTGGTTCTTTTGTCCCACTCCCCATGCTTCCATTGTTTTATCTCTCAGGAAAATACCTAAAACAAATGTGCTAAATCTCTAGTCAGTAACTTGGAATATGATAACTCAGCAGGAGACAGAATAGAAAAAAGCACAGCTTTAACACTCTCTATTCTGTGCTGAATATTATTACAAAGCTCTACCAGATCTAGACCAAATATGCGTTATAAAATAATTGCTTTGCCTCTGATTGCTCTAAGGGAAATTCATAGACAATAAATGCAGAGCACTAACAAGCTCAAGAAATGAGAGCTGCTGGGTGGAGACTTTATTTTGGCCATGATGCTATATTAACCTTCAAAGAAGTCCTCAGTGGACAGTTCTCTAAGTACTGCTGAGTCTCATCTTGCTTGGATAATTCTTACATTTTTACAGGGCGCAAGGTGCAAAGCATTTCACAAACATCACCTGGAATCACTGCTCTTCCCAGTGAATTGAGAATTTTTCTGAAGTATTAGTGACAAATATATAAATTAAAAATTGCCTGTTAGGTCTTAATTCTCACAAATGATTTAGAATTAAACTTCCAGTCTTCTAAGAGAATTCTTTGAAAATTATAACACATAAAATTCTGTAATCAGAAATTCAAAGTGAATTTAATTTCCATTAACACAAAATTGTGAGAAAAGTGTCTGAATATAATAGTCATAGTCTGATAGAAAGTTACAGACATTTATATCTTAATAAAAAACTGTCAACTGAATAATTCAATTAATAAATAATCCTGTCTTTTTCTATAAAGTTTATTTTTGAGGGCTTACATGATACTCTGAAGAAAAGTAACTTCTTCCCCTTATGTCATACATACTTTTAGCAACAACTTTCTAAGCGTACTTTATGCTACATTTAACGATAACATATGTGAGCTTGTATTTTTGAAGTTTAAATAATTCATATGCAAAATTCATATTTATATTCAAAATAATCTTAAGTGCCAATTGTCTTAAATAACAAAATATTTCCACGGAAATTCTGAAGATTTTTAATATTTTATAGAACTAAATTTTTAGCATTTTATAAATCATTATATAATGTAAAAATGTGTGTAGTATAATCACTAGAGCTTTTAAGGTTGCTATTTTGAATGTATTATCAAAAATATAAATTATTTCTTCATGGAGATTCTAATTGTAGATTCAAGTGTTCAGTTTATATGGATGTATGCATGTGTGTTTTTATGTGTACAACTATATGTATTTTTTCAGAAAATATTTTTTAATAAGAGAATAGAATCACAAATTATTGGCAATACATAGAAATAAATTATTTTATATAAAATAATCCCTAGCTATAGATTAGAAGTTTATTACACTGTAAGAATTTTTCTATAAAGTTACAAATATACTTTCAGTTATCTTTTAAAAAAATCTGTTTAAAGACACAGAAAAAATACTAACATTATTTATAATGTCCTTTCACTGCAAAATTCAAAAAGTCTTATTTTATAATAGCTCATTCAATCTAATAGAATTTTTATTGCTTTTTTCTTTTGGTGGGGGGAATAGAAAAAGTTCCTGAAAATCATTAAGGTAGAGAGATTTATATTTTTTTGTGATTATGAGTCATCTGAAATTATGTATAATAATAAAAAGACCTTAACTTCAGTGTGTAGATTGAATTGTGAAGGAGAGCTTATCCTTAATACTTCCTTTATGCTAGTGTTTCCCAAAATAAGTTCCAGGAAAAAGTAGTGTCATTTTGGAAATACTGGTGTAAACAAAGTTAAACAGGCATTCTACATCACAGCTTTTCAAAATCTCTGATTTAATAATATGCTTTGTTTTGTGACTATACAAACATGTATGTGATATACACTTTTTAAAAAAAAATTTAATTGGCTCTAGATTCTTTTTCTTTTTTTCCCCCAGAGAATCTGAAGTGATTACTCAAAGAGAGTTCACTCTGAGAATATAACTGCTTCTTTCATGACTGGGAGTTTTACAAGTAATTATAACAACATTGTCATGACAGTTATCAGTGCAAAAGAAAAAAAAAAGATGTTATAAAAAATGTAAAACACTGTAATGTTTAAATAAAGCTGGATATATAAATTTTTAACATATACATGTTTTAGTTCTTCCCATTTAAAATCTAAAAATACTATCACCCCATCAACAATAAACACCTTCAGTGGCCAGGTGTTACTCTCTTCTACCATTCTCTACTAGACAAAACCAGAGATTGTTGGAGAAATGGCTTGTTCCATATTTTGGGCTGAAAATGTAAATCAAAAAAATCTTGTGCCAAAAAGCAAGGCAGCTGTCAAAGGTCATGTCAAAAAAAAAATCTCAGGACAAATCTTGAAAGAGGTTTCTCTTATTTAAGTTGTGACAATTTGAGCATCTAATACAAATGATTTTAATTGATAAAGATATACTGATTGTATGAAAATTGATTAATATATAAAAACACTTAAAAGGAGAAAACCAAAACATTTGTTCTCAGCATTCAAGGCAGCTATTATACTAACTCCATGAAAATTTATTATTAGAGAAAAATAAACACGTAACCCGCCTTTCAATAGAAGCAATATTTCAGGATAATCAAACAGTTTGATTTTATATAAGGATGCCAGCTAATAAGGGCAGAAGACATGATAGAATTAGAAAATCATCATTTTTAAATATTTAGCAAACCTGTGATTCAGGCAAGAATCATTAATTATCATTAAACCCACTAGGCAAATTGTTGATGGATGCTGATCTCTACATTCCTATTTCTTTTCTGTCAGGAGACATAGTAGCAATGCCTTTCTGTCTCCTCACAGGCACAGCCATGTGACTTGCTTTATCAATGAAATAGCAATGGAAGCAAGAAGTGTCACTTATGGAAAGAAACATTTAAGAGCTATTGCACACTTGCCCATTTCATTCTTTCCCTGCCTTTCTTGATTATAAAGAGTGCATTGATATAAAGATGTATTCTGTTATTATATAATGGGATGTTGCAGGCTTTGAATAAATAAGAATTTTGTTTTTGTCTTTTTAAGCCACTGAAACTTTGAAATTCTTTGTTACTGCAGTGTAACCTACTTTTTCATGACTATTATAATGGAAAATTGAACAATTGATTATATTAAAGTAACATCAAAGATATGATTTTATGGTAACAAGAGAAAACATAACGGTACAATGGAGAGATCATTATTATCCTCATCAAATGATCAATCTTACAATTAATGATGATGTCTCTGAAAACATCAATATGATGTATACTTCAGCTTATGCTGTATTCTAGCCAAGAAAAACTTAATATCAAGGTGTGATCAGGCCTTTAAATTTAACTTCCAGTTATAGGATAACTAGGGGATAGAAGGGTATGCTAAATGACACCACAAATCCAGAAGGTAAAACCAATGACAAAACAACTGGCTTATTCTCTTTGACAGATCAGTGTTGGGGGATTAGGGGGTGGTGGGAAGGACTATCCTGCATAAGGAAACTTAACCAAATGCAATATGTAGTCCTAAATTGAATCCAGGTTTAGACAAAAAAGCTGCAGCTGTATCAAAGACAATTAGGGACATCTGAATATTAAATAGATATCAGCTAATATTGCAGGATTATTAGAAATTTTGTTAAATGAGATATTTTGAGTATTTAGAAACAAATTCTTAGTTTTCAAATATTATGTCTGAAATATTTAGAGGTGAAGTCACTTTCAAATATGCCAATATATTAAAAATAAGTCTAAAAATGTTTCATACAAGTTCAATACATGACAATATGATTTTAAAGATTCAAATATAAAAATATGAACTGAAATAAAATAAAATTGAAAGGGCAAAAATATGAAGATGTAACAGATAATTTATATTTGTATTTATGATTACATACAAATTAATTTTAAACTAGACTTCTAGTGTAAGGTTCTATAAATTTAATTAATACTAATTGTTTTATAGTGGACTCTTTCTCCATATCTTTCTCCTACTTTCTTTATTTAATCGTTGTTAGATCATTGAATCAGTTACTACTCAGTTCTACTGTCTGATGCTGTTTACTGCCAGATGAAAATCAGTAAAATCACCCATCATTATGCTGAAGAATGTTAAGTATTGATTTGGAATCTCTCATTTCATTGGTTTTAAAATGCTTCTCATACTGTCTTGGTTACTTCCTTTCTTTTACAAATAATATGATGCATTATGAGGTCCAGTTTTATTAATCTCAACCCTTCAGTCTGATTTATACCATCATCACTCTTGCTCTCTGGTTCCTAATGATATAACCCCTTTTCATTTTTTAGAATAAACTGTGCTCCCACTTTCTTCAGAAACTTTAGTTACATAGGTTTCTCTACATGATTCCTTTTCTTCTCCTTCTTTAACTAGGTAATTCTTATAAACACTTGAGGTCAAAGAATTAAAAATTTCTTTTCCAGGAAAATTTTTTTCTAAATACTCCATTCTAGGTCAATACTTCCTACAGTCCTTATTGCATTCTAATTGTACTCTATAGTTTCAGAGACTTAATGTTTGTATTTATAACTATATGTTTATGATATCTATCTCCTAGCCTCTTTTGTTTACTGTTGTATCCTTTGCAAATAACAGTTTCCGGCACCTAGAATATATTTAATAAGATTTGCCTAATAGCTTTTTGAGTTTTGGAATATAAGGCACAATGATACAGTGAAATACTAGTAAGCACATTCTCTTATCTTGTTCACTGCTGTAAACTAGACATTTAGAGATGCTGAGTTTTTATATTTGTCGGAATAAATGGTATTGAAGCTTTGTCTAAATCTTATTTCATCTATATATCTGCTGTAACCTTGATCCTCACTTCTATGCATAGCAGTTAACTATCTATAAAATAAATGTTTATAGGATTACTTTTAAAGACACTTTCAGCACTAAAAGTTTTAAAACTAAGATATTCAGTTATTTACCTTCCTATTATCAATACTACATTTGGTGTTAGCAATAAAATATCCTTTTGAGAACAAATCAATAGTATTGGATCAAGCAAATATTTATTGGATAAGTATATATTGCCTTTAATTCCAATCAATACCCCAACAAAGAAGTTGTAGAATTAGACAAGCTAATATTTTAAAATTTTATGGAAGAACAAAGGGTAAGAACCATCAACCTATTCTTAAAGAAGAATTAAGTAGAGGTCATGACCTAACAGAAAGTTGTATTTCAAAGACATAAGGCTAAAAGAGTATTTTGTTGGTACACTAATGGCCAAATAAATTGAGGAATAGAATCGAGAGCCCAGAAACAAACCTATACATGTACAAAAACTTGACATATAACAAAGTTTTATTGCATATTATTAAAAAAAATGAAATTCTCAATAAATCAGGTAGAAAAATAAAAACTGCACCCCCTAACTAAATCATCATCATCATCATAGATTAAATGTTTACATGTTAAAGAAAAAAATACAAAAATTTATAAATATAAGATTTTTTCTAAGAATATAAACAAATTTCTCAAAACTATAAAAACAGTAATCATAAAAGAATAGATTGCTAACCTGGATTACACTGAAATGAACTGCTCATTAGAAAAGGAGTGAAAAATAAATGTCAAAATGGAGAAGAAGATATTTGCAACACATGTGACTTATAACAAGTTCATGGCCAGAATAAATAAATATCTTCTAAGAATCAATAAAAAATACAATTAAAAAATTGGCAATGACATTATCAAACAGAGAAAACATACATACAAACATGTAGAAAACTCAAATTGCCAATATGTAAAGTCATTCAACCTCATTAGCAATCTGAGAAAGGCATATTATTTAAACAGAATCAGGCAGCATGTACACATAAAAGACTGGGAAAAAAAATAATATATCAGTTTGGTGGAGGATTGTATAAAAGAGATTTAGTACATGTGGCTTCAAGAATTGAGACTATGTAAATCCACTTAGTTTACCTATCAGCACTGAAAACTAAGGCCACTGGTATCAACATAACTATTTTCCAGAAGATTCTTATGAAGATAAGGCTTTAAACAAATAAATACCTTCACTGTTTGCCTCAAGAAATTTCTGTGAACCAATATATTCAGACAAATAGCTAGCTCTTCTGTGCAAACATCTCTTCTATATGGATAATATTTTGCTCACTTGGATAAATGTCTTGTTTATCAAATAATCCTCTCTCCACTTGTTCACCAACCTTAGTCTATTGTCATGAATTTTTCCCATTAACAATTTTTTCTTTGAATTAAACCATTCACCTTAAAACTTGAGTCCAGACACTCAATTCTTCTAAAAAATATTTTCTCCAGGATACTTTTTCCTAAGATACTACAAAGATAAAGTCAAGGCACTATCCTCCCTTTGTGAAGTCACTGTAATATGCTTATCTGATCAACAGATTATTCTGGTGATCTTTGGGGGACTTAGCAGTCAATCATCCTAGTAATTAATATTTCCTAATGAGGTTAAAAATATTCATATTCTATGAGACATGAATTTTATTTCTGGATATATATCCTAGAGAAATTCTTATACATGGAGATATGTACCAAAATGTTCTAAATAATTGTTTAAAACATCCTAAATGTTTATCAATGGTAAAACAATACATAGACACATTTTGGTATATTTATTCAATAAAAAGATTTACAGTAATAACAATAAATAAACTATAGTTATACCTATCAATTTGGATGAGAGAAATCTGCTTCCCTTCATTATTAATCAAAATTTATGTTACTATTTTAAAACTTAAGACCCAGATAATACATATCTTTAATCCTTATTCTTCAAAAGCATATACACATTTGTTCTTATGAACTAATACTGCCATTAATTTCTAATATAACTCTGGATTTCCTATCAGAGATTTATATTTCCTTGTTTGCTCTCCTTTTGGTTTCAAAATATATATTTGAATTTTTTCTCATATTTATATGAGAGCAGTAGGGCTGCTCTCCCTTGATAATCTCCAAAAAAGTTCTGTAAAGGTTGTGGGGTGGTAGATATCTTAAGCATATTTATGTGTAAAATAAGACTTGAAAACTGAGTTAGGTTTTGAGATACTGACATGCCTGGTGGTTAATCCCTTTCTATCTGCCCGAAGATCTTAAGTAACCAATAATAGCCTTATTTCAAATTCTTGAATCTATGGTTTTATGCCCACAACAGTCAATCTCATAAGCAAAAAAAAAAATAAAAAAAAATAATAAATTTGTTTTCAGAAATTTTCAAAAGGGGAAAATCTAAATAATACATTGTTTAAACATACATATAGAGAAGATGAAACTATAAAGAAATGCAATGAAAGCATTCTCAAAAAGCTATGCATAATAGTTTTCTCTCCTATGAAGGACACCCAGGAAGGGGCTGGTATTTTTCTATTTCTTAACCTGGACAGTAGTTGTGTGGGGTTCTTTCTGATCATCCTTAAAGAGGTACATGTGATGAATACTGTCTTTTGTGCATATGAAACAATTTACAATAAGAAAGTGAAATTTAAATTGTTTTGTTTAATTTTTAATGGCATGTGTTAGTAACTAGTAATCTGGCACTTGAATCATGAAAAAGAAACGTACTTTTCACACTTAATTTGTATTTGTTCATTAAAAAGCTTACTTAGGACTAACACAGTGAATATTTTATCATATTTTTGTTAGAGTACTGTTTTCAATGAAATTTAGAAAAATAACTGAATGCCATAATATGCCTGGATTCTTATTCAACTTTTCCAAATGATATATATTGAATCTGTTCAGGTTACTTGAAAACAGTTAATTTACTTTGAATGTAAAATATTTTTTTTATTTATGTGTAAAAGTAACTACATACAATGCTCATACACTGGGATCCTAACAGCTAATACTTAGAGAAGTGGTACATGTATAATTATGTTGCTAATTGAGAGAATACAGCCTTCTGTGGCAACTCTTAAAACTTCAGATACAAGACCCCTGGGCACAATGACAACATTTTTCAAACATGACTTGGAGCCAAACTGCTTAATTTCATAACTAACTCATTAAAACTTAGAAAATCACCTGAAAGTGGCAGTTTGATTGTCCCTGGGGAGCTCTGAGGATATGAATGAAATAGATGATGAACCATTCCATTAGAATATCTGAATCTTCTACCTAGCTCTTTGCTGAAGAAGTGAGTAAGGAAAGGTGAAAAGGAATCATAAAATCCATCTTTTCTTTACATTGCTCTGGAAATTAGTTACATGAATCAGATACATCTCTATAATATATAAATCGGTTGGCATTTAGGAGTTATGACTAATATTTTTTAAAAATTCCTTGTATGATTTGATGTAATAATGAATCAATCATGCATTCATTGCACAAATGCTTCATTCCTTCATGTATTTTACAAATCTTTCATGCTTGCCATGTGTTCTTAAGTTGTCTAATATGTATTATTGTGGTAACAATGTCATATATTATTTCCATATCCCATATTTCTCTTATAACCTTCCTCCATCCTTTAAATATTAAACTTGATGTTGATATAGCCCAAATAACAATTAATGTAATAACTCTATAGGTTTCTAAATATGCATCTCTAATATTTTAATCTCTAAGTCTATTAAATGCATTATTACTAATATTTCAAACATTTGATTAAAAATGTATATTTAACTATTAAACTGAATGCTAGTATTTTTGTTTTGGTCTAGGTATGAAAAGGAGATATTTTAGGCTTTAGAGAAGGTCTTATAAACTATTGCTGAGACAGGAATTCCAGAGTTTTAGTTTGTAGACTGATCACTAATAAATAGTCTTATGTCAAATACAAACATGTCTTAGACAGAGATGTAGGAAATAAATTGGGGGATGAATAAATGCTGGCAGCCAAAATAAAAAAATATTTAGAGTACATTTTGTCTCAATATCTATATGTTTATGTTTATTTTATTGACAATCATGGAGTATTGGTTAAAATACAGATCAATATTAAAATGAAGAAACAGTGATAAGTCTAAATTAATTAATTACCACTTGTTTAGTAAACAAAATCATTGAAGCATGAAGTCCTTGGGTAAGAAATGAAATGAAACATTTAAGTATCCTGCTACACAGAGGCATACTTTCAGATGTTTCTTACATTGACGAGAATATCAACCCTTTAAAAGCAGGAAGGAACTACATATGTCTCTAAAAAGTTTATTGTTAACAAGGCTTCATATTTTGTATATTTTGGACAAAAGTTACCATTCAAATAATTAGATTTTTTTTTAAGTTACTTCAGTCTGTGCATAGGCTTACATAGCCCCTCACAGCGGGGATTCTTTACTCAGTGATTCCTTGAAGTTTCTAAGGATCAATCATCTCCTTAAAAGCAGAGGGTTATACTGATGAGCATTTTAGATCCAGGTTGGCCAATAGGTTTATCTCATTTGTCAACTACAATCAATTCTTGGTGGCTTTCTAAAGTGGTTCATTGAGTATGGCCCTGAGTCTCTGTGAATATAAGTAGTACCTCTGAATATCTACCAAGGGGGCAGGAAAAAAAAAATATTTGTTTCACAGATACAGCGAGTTTTCTGATCTTCTGATGTCCATTTAAAACTTCATAGGATACAGTGAAACTGGGAGTAAATGCAGTAATCAAACTAATTTTATGAATATTTGTCATCTGTGTTTCATTTTTTTTTCCATCTCTTGTTCCCTTGTCGGTTATTATAAAGACTAGACACACCAGAGTACATAGCAACTTGCTAGCAGAAAATTTTCCATTGTTTAGCACTGGTTTTACCTTTTCCAAAATACTGATTCTTACTTACTTGTGGACACAAATATTGCTATAATTAGTAGCAGATTTGGTGGTTGTCCCTGAAACATTTTTGCTACTCTGCAATTTATACTATTTTGCAGCATTCATATTATGAAAGGGCCTGACTCCAGGTCCAAGGGAAAACATGATTGTTCTAAGTTAATTAGGGTAACTTGAACTCCTTTACCACAGTGATCAGTAAACCAAGCCTAATCCAATCAACACAGCGATTTCCTGGTCACAGGAATGGTACAAATTAAGCATAAAACCAATAATAACATGGGAGGTCATTTTGCTGGGGCTTTCTAGAAATCAGCATAGAATCTTTAACTTTAACAGAAATTATGTATAAATATGATTCTAGGAACTGCTGGAAGCATTTTTCTACTATTGAGGAATTCTACCGATTAAAAGTTGAACAGGGGTATTTGCTTTGGCAGCACATATACAAATAAAAAAGTCCAACAGGGAGAAAAGCAGAACTTAGAGGCTAACAGGTAAATAGTTCTGGGCTGTGTTTGAGCCACTACTGAAGCATGCCTTTTCCAGACTTTTCATTCATGCAAGAAAAATAGAATTCCTTTATTTTTATTAAATAAGATTGCATGTTGGTCTTTATTAAATAGCAAACAAAAACATCCTGATATGTACATTTTTCACTTTGGGAGAAAATGTCTTTAAAATTGTTTGCCTTTTCCTTGCTTTTATAAAGTCAATAATTATAAGAATTATAATTATTTTTCTTGATAATTTGGAAACATAATTATGATTGCTCATTATTGTTTTATTTTAGAATGCAGAAATATTACTCTTTGAACCTCCACTAAATGGTTTCAGGCCACTCTAATTTCAAATGTAATTAAGCCCTAAACCTTAATTTTATAAAATTAAATAAACATATTAGTATATAAACCCTGAGTAAAAAAAAAAATTGTTTTTCTATTATAATACCTTTCAAACAAAATTTTGTTTGATTTCTACAAATCTAATTTTTGCTCAGTTTCTAAAATTTAATTTAGCATAATAAACTATTTATATTTTTAGAATATATTTATCCTATTCTAAAATACCATTTGCTTTGAGTGCTTCAAGAGACATTCTATAATTCAAATAATAACTATACTAGATAATAAAATATGTGCAATTTTGAATATTTTTATGTCATTCTAACAGCAGCAAAAGATATAGGCCTAAATATTATTAAATAAACAAAATATAACAGTACAATATTCAGAATTTTTTAGAAAAACAGACATACATACATACTTACAAACATATATAACTCAGGGTTTCCAAGAAATAATACTGAGAGTGATTAACGCTAAAAATCTGTGTTGTTGATTAGTTCAAACTGCATAGTGTGTGTGTGTGTGTGTGTATGTGTGTATGTGTGTATGTGTGTGTGTGTGTGTGTGTGTGTGTGTGTGTGTGTGTGTGTGTGTTTTATTATATTCACCCATGGGTGCAGTGGGTACTGTCCCCAGTACATTCAAGTAGCACAATCAGAGTCCATTATAACATACTCTAAAAGACTGCCCAGATTCTTCTGGTTTGTTATGTTATAGTAGATATTTTTTTTAAAAAATAGATAAGTGGTTATTGCCTGTGGCTTTTAAATCTTTCTACTGTACAGAGGCTTTGTCTGAAGAGCATTTTTGGAAGGACATTTGACCTGCCTACCTGGAGTTAATCTGTTATCTATTGACCACACTGCCCTTTGACTATGCACTTCTATAGCACTTTGAGAATGACATTACTGAGAATGGTATGAAAAGATAAAGAATTTCTTGTTTAAAGTGAGAAAAAATGCAGAAATTAATATTTAAATTAACTTTTAACTTACTGAAAGGTTCCTGAAATACAAAGAAGCACTTATATTTAGATAGCACAAAATTCATCTATCACCGAAAATTTAAGGCATAAGGCTACTGCTTCCTGAATTAGATATGAACGCTTCCTGAAACAGGGTGACTGTGTCTTTAAAAGATTTTCATGTTATATAGAGGTGATCATAGAGCTTCCTCTTCTCATTTATATCACTAGAATATTATATTCTGTAACAAATATGTTAAAAGCAGTTTTATGTATATATAAAAGAAAAATGTATGCATAGAGAATAACCTGTTTACTTATTTCTATCTTAATATGTAATTAATAACTCTTTTACTATGTTGTAGTAAACTAGCTGTTTTGATAGTTTACTTCTCTTTAAAATGGTAATCAAATTTTGACAAGTTTATACTGTGTAATAGTTTGCTTTAGTAATAAAAACAGAAAGAAAAAAGAGAAATTGGTAGTATAAGGCATGCCTTTAGAAACTATAATATTTGTTCAATATAATGAATGAAAAACAATAAACCAAACCTTTATAAGCAAGAGAAAATATAGTTGATGCAATCTCCAATTTTACTAAATAAAGATATTGAGTTTAATTATACATTTATGAAGAAAATACACACCTGTAATATTTTCTTTTCAAATAACACACTTGTGATATTTTCTTTTCAAAGTATAAGAGGTTGGTTTTAATAACCCATTATCTCCCTTGAGTAGTTCCAACCAACATTCTTTATTACAAAGTACACTATCTGAATTGCAAATACATATTTGGAATATTTTCTGTTTTAGCTCATGAAAATATAGTATAAATCTCTGTGCAGACATTTTGCATATAGTAACAATAATTTGATAGAGGAGAAAAAAATTCCCAAAGTGTTTTTAATGATAAAAACAAAAGCTTTAAATCCACAGCTTCAGAATAACCTCAAATGTACACATATGCAGGATTAAAGAGTATCATTACACTTGCTTTGATAAATAGAATACTATATTCTCACATATTATTCAAACGATATATCAACATAGAGACACTTAGAAGACACTCAGATTTGCTCATTCAGATTAGGAATCATAGCCATGTTTTCTAAGCATTTAAAGACTGCACCAGAAATTCTATTAGCTCATGAATACAACATGACTTTGAAATTCAGGAAACTGAATATGAGGTATTTAGTCTCTTCTCTCTCTTTTTTTTTTTATTTATATAAGGCTACTGAGTTATATTTTCTAAGCTATAGCTGAGAATATTTCAAGAGAAATAAAATCATTCTGTATTTTAGTCTGCCTCTCAATCTTGTAGTTATAAAATGAATAAATTGTTTTAAGATTTTACGTACTAGACTCTTAAGAATCTCAACATTGTAAGTAATACAAACATATTTTAATAGTGACATTTAAAAATAATGCAGATTTACATTTCAAAAATTATGTTTAAAATAATATATTAGAAGAATATGACTCTATTAAATTGATTCTGGTTAATCATTTCTAAAGAATGACTGATAGCAATTGCAATTAATATTATTTGAAATGGTTAAATATTAGAATTATTTAAATGTTTTCATCATTGAGGACACTACCATCAGTCTTTATTCATACCACTGCAAAACTGAGTTAAAATTTATAGCTATAAGTAAGGATAGATATAACTATATTGCTACAATACAAAGTATATATAAACTGCTAGCCTTGAATTCTAGGCTTTACATAAATATTGTCTAATTGTACAATTTAATCTTACTGTGACACTTTCTCCACATATATAATGGGAATAAGTACCATGTTATTTATACTACTTTCTTTTTGGCATATTGTAATATCTAAATAAATTTAGTAAAACTCCCTATTTTGACATTATACAAGAAAAGAAAATATATATATATATATATATATATCCATTTAAAAATAGCATTTAAAAAACATATACTAGTTAAAAACATTAATATTGCACAGCCTATACTAATTTTAAAAAACATGATTTTTTTTTCTTACAGTAGGAAAATTAACTAAAGGAGTACAAATATTTCTTGATGAAACTCTCAAGCAGAATTAGGCATTTTGCTGGTTTCCATGACACTACATGCATATGGTATTGTTTTTTAATTTTACTGGATTCATACTCAGAGATGTAAAAATATAATATAGAGCACTTGGGATTCTGGAGGAAGAGTACTGTTAATACAATTATATGATAGATCAAATTTTCCACTGCTACTCCAAGTGCTTAAAATACAACTTATCAATCTTCATTTGTTAAATTTCTATTATGGTTAATTTTTTTTAAAAAAAATGCTAATAAAATATATTAAATTTAAAAGCATATAAAATAAATACAAGACATTATTAAGAATGGAACAAAGAAATGGGTAACAAACCATAAGAAGCTCTTTGTGGAGAATAGCAAAGAACTAAGGATCAGGCATAAATAAAAAGAAAAATAATTTAAAAATTTGAAATATTGATTTAAAAGTGAATGAGTTGATTGGGTAAATATACTTTTTTCATATTTTTTCATTGGGGTAAAATAGACATAATATAAAATTAACCATCTTAACAATTTTAAGGGGATAGTTCAGTGGTATTAAATACATTCATAATGTGTAAACTTCACCACTATTCATCTCCATAACTCTTTTATCTTTTAAAACAGAATCTTTATAAAAGTCTATTAACAATAATTCTCCCATTCCTCCCTCCTTGTAGCCTCTGGCATCTGCCATTCTATTTTCTATTTCTATGATTTTGATTACTCTTAGTACCTCACATATGTGGAATTATACAATGTTTCTCTTTTTGTAATTGGTATATTTCATTTAGCATGATGTCCTCAAGTTTCATCCATGTTGTAGCATATGTCAGACTTTCCTTACTTTTTAAGGATGGATAATATGCCATTGTTTGTATATACCACATTTTGCTTTATCATTTATCCATGTATAAACAGTTGTGTTGTTTCCACATTTTAGCTATTGTGAGTAATGCTGCTATCAACATTGATGTACAAATATCTCTTTAAAACCCTACTTTCAACTTTATGGGGTTATATACTCAGAAGTGGAATTGGTCTACTTTATGATAATTCTATTTTTAATTTTTTGAGAAACCTCCCTCTATACTGTTTCTACAGCAGCTATACTATTTTTGCCTTCCCACAAACGGTCCACAAGGGTTCTAATTTCTCCATCCTTGCCAACATTTGTTACTTTCTGTTTTGTTTTGATTTCTGATTCTAATGGGTATATAGTGGGTAGATATGTTTTTTTAACATTTTCTTCTTTTTATGATACTCTTTTCCTGTGGTTTACATGAAACACTCTAACCTGGACTTTTTGTCCTCTCCCTTTTTGCTCTTTTTTCCCTGCATAAATGTTGCCAGGGTAACATCATCTACATTATCAGTGATGATGAAAATGTTCTATAATCTGTGCCATCTAATGCAGTGGCCACTAGCCATGTTATCACTAAGCATGTCAATTTTGGCTAATGAGTTTGAAAATATGAAATTCTAATTGTATTTAATTTTTAAAAGTTTAATTTAAATACACGTGTGACTAGCAATTACTATATCAGATCATGCAGTTCTAGATCCTACCTCTTTCTGCGCTCTAACCACATGTATCCAATTGTCTCCCTGACATAACTGCCTAGAGGCCCTATAGTATCCCAAATGCTACATGACCAATGTTAAATTCATCATCCCTTTCTCCAAGCCAGCCCTTAATTTGGTTAATTCAATACAATTAACTTTGCTCAAGATAGAACTATTGAAATTATTCTTTACTCTTCATTCCACTTTATGTCCCATATCCAGTATAATGATGTCTCTCAAATCTGTCTTCTGCTTTCCAAAATACACATCATCATTTCTTATGCACAACTCTTTAGGAGAATTCACAAAGTAAATTCATTGAAATTAAAATAAAGGTAAAAATTTTTAAATTTCTCAATGACACCTCTCTGATAAATTCTTTAAATATCTTAGTCAGAGGCAAAGCTCCATCTTCTTTCCTCCCATACCATGTCAATATTACTTTCATCTTTTTTAGTACGTAAAATTATTTGCTTACCTATTTACTCACTTGAACCTACTCCTGTGTAGTAATTGATTTTGTATTTTAAGTTTTTCCTTCATCCTTGGCTTATAGTAGACTATCAGAATGCTTAGATAACTAATAACAATTTATGATCTAAATGTTGAAGATTTAAAAACATAATTAGAAAATTCCTAGGTGTAGAAGGAAAAATAAGCCTATTTCAAAACATAAATCCATGGTGATTTTTACTCACTTATTAAAGGATTAAGCAGCTAAGACTTACATTGGTATTTTATTCATGTTTAGCCTTTGGAGGAATTAGTTTGGCTTCTGAGATAATTAAAAAAGACAAATGCTATTTTTTAAGGTAATTATAGAGGATAAGGAAACATCTTCGTCATCAATGCAGCATGTGTTGCCCTCTGGCAACTTCATACTGTACCACCTGACTGTCACTCAAGTCATGATTAATTACACCTTTGGGAATCAATATCAAGTCTCATTCATTACTTTCTTAGGTTCTATGCTTTATATCAAAAAGACAAATAAATTTTAACTTTGGTAAAAAAATTTTTAAAGAACTATAGGACTACCTTTGGAAAACCACTTTCAAAGACAAGGATTCACAGCTCACATTCCATGTATGAGTGTGATTTAGTTATTTATTTAAATTCAGAAAGGTATCAATTATAAATTTTAACTTTCTAATACTTAAAAATTATAATGTAATTTGATATAACACATATTTGTGATCTGTAACAAAAGATCTAGAATATAAAGTTAGTTACCTGGAAAAAAATGATGTACTGCATTACGTGAGTAAATATTTATATCAGACGTATATATTTGTTAAATATGTGATGTTGTGATGGTGTTATATGTCCAATTCCAGCTTTTATTGTAAGAAATAAGGAAAAGTGTCTTCGATACTTCTGATTTATTGAAACTGTTTTAGTACTGATATCACACCAATAATATTTGTGCTTTGTAATTTTACAAAGTGCTTTTTATATTTCATATGACTGTTTAATAATTTACAGTGGCAGAATTTATACCAAGCTGGGTCATATTACTCAAAATTCCAATGTTATTTCTATAATATCACAGTACTATGTGGCACAGGATTGTACTAAACACATGACATACTTTGATAATATCACCGGTATCCTTATTGAAACAAAATATTCTAAAGATGTTAACCCTTAATGAATCAAATTTTATATTCCATTTGTAAACACTAATTTATCAGTATACTCTTAGCATTTAATTAATTTAGTTGTATGCTTTTATGTTTGAATTCTTTTTTTCAGAAAAAAGCAGGTAAAGTCTATTGAATAATTTAGCCCTTTTTAATGTATAAATAATTATATTCATTTACATATATTTTGAGCTTCTAGAAAAGATGTATACATAATCTTTTCAATCTCATAGAATCCTAGTAGGGAAAGCCATTATGAGTATACATCTTTTTTGATGTACAAAACAAAGTTCTACTAAAAAATATAAGTTGTAAGTCAAGATAGAACTGAAATCTATGCTTAATATTTCCTAATATATTCTCAATTGAACCCCTCTAAAAAAAATTGACTATAAAACAAAGTATTCTTTTATGGTTTCAAAAGTTCTGCTATAGGTGAGATAAGATTAAACTTTCAAAGAATAATATTTTTTCCTTGGACTTTGTCTGCAACATAAGTGGTTATCAAAGGTAAAAATTATGAATGGGAAAACGTAATCAACTTTGGATAAATATAAGTGGTCAAAGTGTCACTGAACTCTTGCTTCTGTATTTAAGCAGATTTTACTTTGTCATATACATAGAATTCTTCCAACATTCATCATCCATTTAATGAAGATATATATATAGAAATATATATTATATAGATACCATTTAATGCAGTAGTCCCAACACAGGGACCAGTGCCCCTATGACAATCTATTGCCTGATGATCCAAGGAAGAGCTGAGGCAGTGATGCTAATGCTGGGGAGCAGCTGCAAATACAGATGAAGCTTTGCTTCTTGCCCAGCACTCATCTTCTACTATGCAGCCTGGTTCCTAACAAACCATAGATTGGTACCAGTGGTTTGGGGGTTGGAGACCCCTGATTTAATGAATAAAGATACCTATTATGTATGCATGTATGTGTGTGTGTGTATATATATATACACACACACACATACATATATTCATCCTACAGTATGGAACAAATAAATTTGATGCTTATAGTTCACCAACCAGTTGTTTAACTTGTCACAACTTGCCTTTTAGGGATAAAGTTTATAGAGAATATTAACATTTCAAAACATTTAATATAATCCAAATTTTATGTTTATTTGAAAGATTGAATTATTCTTAAAACTTCTTAATAAAATTTTACCACTCATGTTGCAGACAAATATATATTTGACATGTAGAGACATTTATCCAAATATATCGATATATGTACTCATTCAAACACACACACACACACACACACATACACACACATATCTATTTTTATTTATCTGTCTAGCTGCCTACCTTTCTATCTATCATTTCTTCAAGTATTAGAAATGCAACTAAAATTTTGAATACTAAGGAGTTATTTTATTTGGAACCACTTCTATCTTGCTACATCCAAATAATAATAAACAATCAAAGGATGGAGATACTAAAAACTAAATCAAGGAACTAAAATAGAGGGGAAAGTAAAAAGTGTTATAAATGTAGTTAAGATTCAGATGTTTTGAGCTTAGGATAATTTAAAGTAAAATGTGGTCCAAACTCTTCTTATTTCAAAAGTTCAGAAAAAAATTCACATAACTCTTAAATGTCAGGGTAGATCTAGGATTCTAGTCATTGTATTCTAAGCTCATTCTATTGCCTCTCTTTGAGCTCAATTCATTATACCACATTTTCTCATTCTAAAGAAAAACAGCCTTATAAAACTTCACTAAGAAGATTTAAGAATAATTCAATCTTTCAAGTAAACATATAAAATTTGGATTATTTTAAATGTTCTAAAATGCTAATATTCTCTATAAAGATACACCATAAATCTACTTTCAGATTTAAAAAAAAGGTTAATTGTTATATTAAGGATTGATGTTACATACAAATCTTTAGTTATTGGTCTGCATGATCTTGACTGAGTTGCTTAGCACTTTCACTCCTTAGTAAAATAATAGGAGATACTTAAAACCCTTTCTAGTATAGTCTATTATATATATTTGTTATTTATTATATATTTACATGTATTATTTATATATGTATATAAATCTAATTCTCTTGATTGATTTTATTTTTTACTTTCCTTCACCTGCCAACAGAAAAATACCTAAAACTTTTGTAACATTCATAAACGCCTTTCTCTCTTACCTTAGTAATGGTTTCATGAAGGGTGAAAAAAGGATCCATTTCCTCAATTTTTGTTGCATGTTTAAGAAAAAGGGCCTCCGAGAGAAAACTTGGACCCTGTGGAAAATCAGAATAGAAACATTTAAAACTCTTCATTGATTTTATCTTTCAAGTGCTTATTGGATTTTCTTTAAAGATTCAAAAGTAAATTGCTTTAAGGTTTCTGCTGATTGTTGGGTGTCATTCCACTGATCAAATTAACAAATCACAGAATATTAATAAATTAAAATAAGTAGAATTCTACAACTTTTGACATTATTTGTATTTATAAGAAAATGTTTCTTATGCCAAAGAGAATTTTTTGCATTCCTACCCTTCAAAAAATGCAGACTTGTATATAGAGTAAGATACCTTGACTATAAAAATCATGTCTGAAACCCCTTCTCTATTTTCTACATCAAGTTCTATGTTTTAAGGCTGGTAGAGTGGAATGTTTTTGATAAACATGATTGCCAATGAGAAAAGCTTAGGTAAAGTGTGCATGATATTTTAAATATTGCAAACCTCACTTGAAAACAATAGTAGGATTGATTTTGGTTAGAAGGATGTCATGGCTTTACATATAAAGTGGTAACATGTTATATCAGAGCCTTAGTGTTAAGATGGTTGAAATGAATCAGAGATACTATAATTAGTCATTTTATACTGGCAGGTACAGACACATCTCAAGATGCAAGAAGACAAGGCATGTTGATAATGCTACTAACTGCTAAGGTCTCAATATTTATGTCACTTCTCAAAATTTATATGTTGAAATCTTAATCTCCAAAGTAATGGTATTAAGATATGGGAACTTTGGGAGGTGATTAGGTCATGAGGATTTAATTTTCATGAATGGAATTAGTATCCTCATAAAAGAGGCCTCACAGAGCTCCCTAGACCGCTCCTTTTTGTGAGGGTACAATAAAAATTCTGCAACCTGGATGAAGACCCTCCTTTGACCTTGCTGACATCATGATTTTTAGACTTCCAGCCTCTGTAACTGTGAGAGATAAATTTCTGTTGTTTATAAGCCACCTGGTCTCTGACATTTTGTTGCAGCAGTCCACATGGACTAAAACACTATCTAAAATAATGTTCTTACAGTCATCAATATTATTAGCATTCTGTGAAATGAGTATATTAACCACATGGATATAACTTTTATTTGAAAATCTGAAGTAATTAGCATTGTTTTTTTAGAATACAGAAAACTTGAGATAGGATATATGCATGCATATAGATGATTAATAGATAGATGGATGAATAGATATACATAGATAATTTTTTGAAGGCTAATATAGAGAAAATTGAACATAGTCCATACCAGCAATGACCACAACAGGGTAACAAATTTAAGCTGCATTTTATTAGATCTACTAATTAGAGTTATTTATTAGAGCAATCCAATAGCAAAACAGACTATTATGGGATATATCAATGGTGGAAAAAAAATTAAGGTAATGTAGTTGATAGACTCTGAAGCTGAACTGATGAGAACTGAAACTAACATAATTGCAATTCCCTATCTATGAAATAATTCTGTGATCAGGCATCCTCGTCACCTCTTATTTTGAGCAATACTGCAATCAACCAAAAAGTAATTTAGCTGTTTGTTCCAGCATATACCCACTTTTGGATGATAAAATCACAACTCAATCAAGCAAATTACCTATGAAGGCCAACAGTTTATTTACCAAAAGTTGTTTTATGTTTCTCTCTTCATTTTGCCTGGCGATCTAAAATGAATTAGTCAGAAACTCTGCTCAGTACCAACCAGGTCTTCACTTTGTAAGACTTATCACAAAAGCTAGGCAAGAAGCTTGGAACAGGTTCCCTATTATAGCCCTCAAAAGGAATCAACCCTGATAACACCTTAAACTGTCAAGGCACTATTTTTCTGTCTCGTAATTCATTCAATCTGCAGCACTTTGTTACGGCAAACTTACTAAATGAATATACTCAGTTAAGGTGGTATTTTTTCTTCCTGAGATAGGTCTAATAAACTTAATTTTGTTTAGCAACAGGAATTTTTAAATGTATTTTGGGTAGTCAATATAGAAATAGTTTAAAATTTTGGTTTTGCCACTTAATAATTGTGTCATCTTAAGCACCTTACTCTCCAAAGGATGTTACTGAATCTAAGAAATTTGAATAATAATACTTTACAGACATATTGTGAATTGTCCAATGCCTGCCACAAAGGAGACACTGTGTTAATGGCATTGATGATGTTGTTAAAATGATAAATATCATAATGATGATGGTGAAGGTAGTAATGATAGGGTGCTGATTACCACAAGATGCTGAACTAAAGGTAATCCAAAAATTTTATCTATGATCCTATGAGAAATAGAGCACAGTTTGCATTTAAATATGTTCACTTTTCAAATAGAGATATCTTTGAATTAACATCAGTGAACGTATAACATGGGCAATTTGTGGCATTCATTTCTATTTAATAATTAAGCTTGAGATTCTTAAAAGCTTTGCCTTGCAAGTAGTTTTAAATAAACTTCTTGAATAAGTTGATCTTATTAGTTTACTTAGCAAACAAAACTTCATAAACAGTACAAAGGTAAAATATCAGACAGCCTCAAATTAAATGGTCCCGTAAGAGCATAAATTGGAAGTTATAATTAATGAGATTTTTATTAAACTTTTAATTATTCAATAACTAAACATATTTAATTATTCATATGTACCTTATTCTCCAATGTAATCTCCTTTTTTCTCTTATTCATTCAGCTATCTCTTGCCATCTCCTTCTTTGTTTCTAGTGTCTTGTTTATCATTTAAAAAATACTGATTTAACACTTACCATATGCCAGGTGCTGCACTAAATGCAACATGGTCCTTAAATTCATGGAGTTTTATCTAATGGAATTTGAACATATCATAGATCAAACAGTGCCTATGAAATTTTAATACACCATCATTCTTTCTTATATATACATAAATATAGTAATCATAAACAGGTATTTATATATCCTGACTTTAAAATAATGAAAAGGTTACAAAAAAGAATATGTTTGGTAAATGTTTCTACCACTATTACATTAACTATGAGTGATGGCTGCTTAATAATGGCTCTCATCTGTAGATGGAAAAAGAAAAGCAAAGCACCATTAACCATACTGAAAGTGCTTTGGTTTAGAACAGTTCATTGATAGACTGAACCCAAGTATTCTTGAATAAATTAAAAAATTGAAAACTTAACACTATGTCTGCCAGTTGGAGATAACAGTAAGAATATTATAAAAGAAATATTGATAAGGAAAGTCTACCCAGGGTCCAGTATAAAGTTCAATGTTTCTCCCTAGTCCCTAATTTGCTTGTCTTTTCTGTCATATTAGACAATATTTAGCACATTTTCTTTCTGTCAACTCTTTTGCCTAAAGGCCATTATTAGACAAATGGTTCTCCGTTTGTATATTATTATTTATTTATAATTGGATTTTCTTTTCTCTTTTGAAGCTTACTATTATTTTTAAGTGGTCTACCCTCAGTTTTCTCCTTTCCACAGCCTCCCTATATGGTTCTGTCTACTTTTGAGGCTTTAACTACCAACTTCAGATTAATTGTTCTCAAATCTTTATTTTTAAGCTTGATCCTATTTTTAGATCACCATTTCTGTTTCTCTACAAGATCCTTCAGGCTCACTAATTTATATTCCAAATTTTAATCATGTGTTCCCCCATTGTCATCTTCATTTCTTATCTTGGATAATACCATAATTTTGCCCAAATGTAAAATTTTATGCCACTCTTGACTCAATTTTCTCACATCATGTGTACCACAGAACTGTACTAGTCAACTTCCTTTTAATCTGTATATTTAAATGATTCCCTATAAGTTCTTATCCATTGCCATCGTCTAGTTACTTATTACTTTCACCTAAACTGCAATCACTATTGTCTATAGACCAAAGTCCAAACTAATTTGTATCTTTTGTCTTTTACTTTTAAACAATTCTTTCTTTTCAATAAAGTCTATTTAAACCATTTTCATACAGCTTCTGCTTATGTCACAACAGGTTATTCACCAAACTTTGAATATGCCCTTACTTTTACTATCTCTGGAATGTTCTTCCTCCATCTGTTTACCGGACTTCTTTCTATAATTGCTTTCCTTGAGCCTTACCAACTCATTAGAGTTTACTATTCTCTTGTCAGTGTTTCTGTATCACCTTATATTTACTTTTAGTCATTATTTATTACATTACATTTTTTGTTATAGTTCTGTTTTTCTTACTATACAATAAGCCTTTTAAGACTTGGGATCCATTTCTTATCATTATCCATAAAGTTGAAATGTAAATATATTTCTCCTTCTCACTTCAGAGAGGTCATATGAGGATCAAGCAAAGAAAAAAAGCATATACAAGTGCTCAGTAAGGAGGAAAAAACTACACTAATACTGGATGGTGTTTGATTTTTATCACACTTGTCAAAGACTGTTTTTCTATGTAACTAAAAGTTATAGTTTTTAAATTTAAATTACTAGAAATATGCATTCACATATTGAACTCTATGTGATATTTCTCTTTTTAAAATCTACCACTGTTAAAACAAAATTTGTTGTAGGTGACAGGAAATCCTTGGAAGGCTTTGAATAGAGCAAGTGATATTTTCAAGTATTTATTGAGGAGAGCACACACTGACACATATGTGAGAATAAATTTAAAAGAGACACAATAGAAACAGGAAGTTTAGACAGAAGGCTATTGCAGTAATACAGTGAGAAAGGGTGAGAGATTAAAACAGTACCATAGTAGTAGAATTAGGTAAGAGGAGATTAGTTTGACAATGTTTGAGATAACATTAATAACACTTGATAATTAATTTGATGTGAAAGTCTTAAAAAGGAGTAAAGATTGCAAGCATTTCCAGGTTTGATAAACTGAGCAGATACAAATTTCAGTAAGTGAGAAAATATAGAATCAATGAAGGCTTAGGATAGAAAAGAAAAATTTAAACTTTTGAAGTATTTATGGGACATTTGCATAAAGTTTCCCAAAAGATGAGTGACTATATTGTGTAAGACGGATTTGGTTGAAGATCAAACTCTGGACTGGAGATAAAATCATTTGAGAAGTATGTACATGGTAGTTAAGATATAAAATGAACTACAGGTAGACTCAGAAATACATTGTGTGTAACACAGGTCTCTGAGTGACAAGAAAATCTCTGATGGCACTCATATTTAAGGTGTGGAAAAATAAAACCAAACGTTATAGATGGTATTGTCAGAGAAACATAAAAGAACCATGTGAGTGTGATTTCATGGGAGTCAAAAGATCGAGAATATCTGGGAATGAGTAATTGAGGCTTCAAAGGATGTAAAAAAAAAACACAATAAAATAAAAAAAAATCCATTAGAAATAGCATTTCTGAGATTCCTGGTATCTTTGTTAGAACAGTTTCTGTGGATTCATGAGTGCAGGAGACAGAATACAATCAGTTGGGAAGTAAATGTGAGAAATAAAACATCAACTATATATTATTCTCTCTAGAAATTAAGATTAAATTGAGAAGCTAGAGAAATTAAACACTAGCTTAAAAAAGTTAAAGAATCAAAGAAAAGTTTATTTTCTGTTTTTGTTGTTGTTGTTGTTGTTTGTTTGTTTGTATAGGGCTGTTGTAGATATAGTTTTAATGTGAGAGAAAGAATCCAGAAGATAAAAATTTATTTTAAAAATACAAGAAAATTTGGAAAAAATAATTGGAAGTTAGCCCAGTAAAGTTACCCAAAACACATAATTGTAAATAGATGAGTCATTGGAAAGAAAGATGTTGACATGAGGGTAGAATATGTGGGAAGATAGTGTTAGTAAATAAACAAAGGTGAAGAAAAGAAAGAAAAAACACTTAAAGGCTCTGTTTAATTTAGTTCTAGACTAGATGGAGGTAACTAAACTTCAACTCATTACCATACCAAAATATACTCTTTACATTTTTTTTTGAGAAATAATCATTTAAAATATTTAGTGCATGTAGACTTAGTGGGAATTAAACTAATCAAAAAGCATTTTGCACATGCCTTCTCTATATAGTTGGCATTCAATGAGCATAATTTGGAGTAAATAAAATAATAATAATGCTTTTTATATATCAGTGCCAGGCTAAATTCTCTATATACATCACCTAATTTAATCTACACACGTACTCTAAGGTAGGAACTATTATTGCCCTCAGTACAAATGTGAGAATTGAGAACCAATGAGTTTCAGATACTAGCTCAATATCATCCCATAAATAAATGGTGGAGCCGTGATTCAAACCCAGGTTTATCTGACTTCACAACCCACACTTTTATATTATGACATATCTCCTCCTTGCTGCCAACATTTCTTATAGCCTAAGATTCTGTGCTTTTGAATTTAAGTAAGAAAGAATGATTTCCCCCACCTCTTGTTGCAATTCCCTCCAAGTCTTAGTCTACCCTACATAAGCAGCATAAACAATAGGTTCAGTTTAAAGGATATAATCAAAGACTCCCTGCTTAGACTAAATAAAATTGAATCTAAAAAGCCCCATTTGCACTCCCCTTTTTGCAATATTCTTATTTCTGCAGAGGATGTACACATCAATACTTAAATTTAATATATGAAATCAAAACACTCGTTGGCTTTGAATGGCACTGGCATTCATAATGTGCTGGCTAAGGAAAAAATAGTAATTACAGCTATAATTTTTGAAACATAACATTCTCATCATTATTCCAAATGAAAAAGACCTGAGATAATGTGGAGTTTGAATAAAAGTGTAACAATCCAAGGGTCAAATGTGGAACAATATTATGACATTATTTTCCGAATTCACTCATTTTTTTTCATTTCAATTATTTTTTCAATTCTAGGAAAGTTTGTAGCATTGCTTTATTGAAAATATTCAAGACACCTTTATAGTTCTATTCACATTGATCTAGTATCCTAATTTTAGACCTGGATAAAGCATTAGAAATATTAATTCAACTCAAATATACAAAGTGAAACATGGAAAAGTCACAAAATAATTATTGGAGAGCCAATAATAAAAATTGGCTGTGTGTTTGTGCGTGCGTGTGTGTGTGTGTGTGTGCATTTCTTAAACATTTTGCTTTTTCTTGTAAAGTAGTTTTGAGATAGGGATAATAAATATAATACAAGCCTTAAAAATGTGAATCACTCTAATAATTTTACATTGTAGTTTCGGTCTTGAAGTTTTTACATGCCAATAAAATACTTCCATAGGATCCAATCTTCATATTTTAGACTTTCTTCAAGCTAATGTCCTTTATATATCTCGCCTTCTTTTATCTCTTAATCATTGAATGTGTACTTGTCTTACCTATTGATACACATCATGCATCATTGTTTTGCATCATGCTTTCTAGATAGATAGACAGGAGACAGGAAAATCTAATAAATAGCAACAAAGATACAATAAAAGATGCTCTTAACAGTATTTTACAAATAAGGCATTTTATAACAAATGCCTTTAGTAATATTTTGATGGTAAATAATTAAAATTTAGTGAATAGATGTCGATAAGTTAATAAGCTTTCTTAATAAACTTGAATATTTCATATAGTAAAGCAAATGAGTGGTGTTTCTCAGTACTTTCATATCTGCACTGCCATTATGAATAGAAGAATAATAACATCTGACAATGCCTGACATAAAGAACAGACTCATGTCGAGGAACCTCACAAAGTTTGGTTGTGTTCACAAAGTGACTTAAGAAATTATTGGATCCGAAGTCCCATTTTCAGACCTGTAACCTCTGAGATCTCATAATTAACTCTGTAAAGAGTTGTTCTTAACTCCACAAATGAGTCATAAGGAGATAACTCATCTCTTTTTACATCCTATCCTTTAAACTTCTTTGAGAACTTCTCAGATTTCCAGCAAAAGAAGAGGGAGTAACTAACTTGCTGATACTGCTTACACTGTGCAAGGGACCAAGGCAGCATAATGTCACATTCAGAAGGATAGAGTAAATATAATATTCATTGTTATTTTTTCTAATTACTCTTAAACAGAGTTATCAGAAGCTATGATACCCTGTAATATGTGTGTGTGTGTGTGTGTGTGTGTGTGTGTTTTAAAGCATCAGACTGTAAGATAGAAAGATGTCTTAGAAACTGGCAACGTTTTCTGAAAACAACCATTGACTGCTTGCAGGTACTTTGCTTCCTGTATTTTTCACCAATAGCCCTGCACCTTGTATTTGTTCTGAGATTTTAGGAAAGTCTCATTCCTAGCCTCTTCCAGCTTCTGGTGGCATTAGGCATTTCTTGGTTGTGCCTGCATAACTCATTTTTCTGTTTTTGTCTTTACATGCCCTTGTTCTCTGCGTGTCTTCTCTTTCTGCTATTTAGATACTTATTGGAATTCAGGTCCACTCAGGTAATCCAGGATGATTTTAACTCAAATCCATAATTATATCTGCAGAGACACTTTTCTCACATAAGATCACAATCATGCGTTCCAAGAGACATACCATTTAACACACTGCAATCCTCCTGTCTTCAACAAGCTTTCTATACTAAAGCCTGGGAAGGTTGTTTTTAACAGCAGAAATCAAGATTTCAATTAAAATTCAGACTTTATTTTTGCTTCTCTTTTCAAGAATAACTATAAAATTGAAGGAGTTTACATTTATAGAAGAACCTTTAGGTGAGGCACTGATAAAAGCTGTCCTAATTAAGTGGTTGTGGATTAGCTACAAAGTAAAGGTATTTTCTAGTTTTAGAAGGTATTTATTTAAATGGGTATACAATTGTCAAAACCTAACTTAAGATTTGTGCATTTTATTGTGTATAAATTATATCTTAAAGAAAAACAACTTTCTTAGATAAGAGAAATTATCATCATACCAAAGAGATTCTTCTTGTCTTTTTTTTGTATGAGTTTTGGTAAATTCTGTTACAAATTTAGTTAACGTGTTAAAGTGTTCTATATTGTTTTCATATATTTTATGCTATCCATGACTATTTAAAATGAATAAAATAGTGTTATTATTATTTTCATCTTATAAATGAATAAACTAAGATTCAGAGATATTATTTGACTAGACCTTGCTAGTAAGTGATATAAACTGGACGAGAATTCAAATCTTCATATCTAATCTTCTGCTACTTACACTCCACGACTCTGAATGTCTAATACCCAGGTAAAGTGAGATTGGCAGTTCGTCCTAGGCAACACAGAAGGCACAATTGAAATACCAAGACAAAAGAAGTGCTCAAGCTTGTGAAACTAAAGTGGCTATAACAAGGATTGTTTTATGATTTAAAAATCCATGATAAAGTTCTACACATAAGTCACTAATTGGTGAGCCATTTTTTTGGTAGCTATTGAATAAACAGAATCATAGATAAATTCTTCCACTTTACTTCTGGTCTCTATACTTTACCAAGCTAAGTTAAATGAGTATTATATGTAAATAATTTTTATTAATGAAATCAATGTAGTCCTTCTTAGTATCTAGAAAAGGGAGGTAAAGAATATGAGTAATCTAAAAAAATAACATTTTATTAATTCAACAAGTATTAATTACTAAATAATGTTAGAAAATTTTTAAGAATTTATAAAATAAATTCATTATACATAATATCCTCATCTTTTAATTCTTCTGAAACTGAAAATTAAAATAAAACCTTAAAGCTTTGGTGTGTAGGAGGAATACTAAAAAAATTAAAAGAAAGTCTATATAAAGCACTGTGAATTCAATAACAGTGATCTTTGTAGCTATCATTTCCAGAAAGCCTACTATGTACTGTACTGTCAGGAAATGAATACTTATATATTTCTCATGGTTAGAATTTTTCTGAGCAATGTAAGTAGAACTTGTATTAAATATCACCTTGAAAGTTTAATGATGACTGAATAGATAGTGATAGAAAGCTAGAAATATTTACTTCCCTTGAGGTAAGTATTTACTAAAAAAAGGGCACAAAACCCAGAACACTGGAAACATACTATTATTTTGCATTCAGAACATTATATAGCATATAAAACATTACATTCCAAAGGGTAAGAATTCCAGACTTTCCATTTCTCTTTCCAATGAGAGAAATTATGTTTCTCTTTCTCTCCTAGGAAGGGAGGGTGGCAATATGTGTATAAACTTCCAAGTTTATATGTTCAGGATGCCTGTACTATGTTATAGCATACAAGCCTGTATAAGTGGTTTTTATTGCATCACCCCAGAAAGAAAAGAAATTGGAATGTAGGAACCTAATGAGATTATTGCTGTCTTATAATTGAAGCCAAAGTTCCTAAACATGCCTAATCTAAGCATCATTTAAAGTAAATATTAAATATCTTAAGATTCTTTCATGGATCCTGGTGTGCCTAGTTTTTACAAGTAAAGTATTAGGGAGGAATCTGGGCATATTATACTCCCCTTGAGAATCACTGGTAAGCAAAAATCATATTTTTATATAGGTTTTCTCCAAAGTAAAGAAAATATCTATAGAAAGTTATATTCAAAGTATAGAAGATTGTCAATCCTTGTGTTCTATAACATCCATTGAACATATATTTTATGTATCAAGAATAATGTCTAATGCTAATAAAGTATACTGCAAGTATTAGCTCAAATAATCCTCATAAAAATCATATAAAATAGATAATATTATTATCCTACTTTATAGATGAAGAAACTGAGGCACAGAGAGTTTAAGTAGCTTACCTAAGCAAAAAAAGTTGGAAAATGAACCCAGGCATTATAAAATACACTGTCTCTAACATACTGTTTATAAACTGTAATATAGTATAGCATTGACTTAAAAATTTTGAAAGTCTTTGCAGGTGAGAAAAAAATGAAATATACATTCACTTCACATACATTCCATATATGAATAAAATACCCAACTGTGTGTATTTAAGATTTAAAATATTTTCTTGTCCTGAATTTCTCTTAGTTTGGAAATTTATTTCTTCTTTAATAGTTTAAATCCATGTATTTTTCTATCATATTTTAGTTTTTAAAATAGAATATGTGAAACTAAAACTCCTCAAAATGTGTTGGATTCTTATACTGAGCTCAATAATAAAGTTTTTTTTTCCATTTTCATATGAAATTTAAATAATCATGAAATAAAGGAGGCAATACCATACCCTCAAGTCATTCAACAGGTAGCTGAGTGCCCTCTTTTTTCAACTTGCCTCCTTTCTTTGGGGAGAGAGATGTTCTCTTAAATATCAGATGCATCAATAGGTGAATATAAATTATTTCACAATCAATTAGCTAGAGTCCTGCAAGAGGTCCCAGAAGGAGACACAGTGGACAAAGGGAAGGTACTCATGGAGCTCAGTGCACAGCTTTTTACAACTCTACTAACATATTTTAATTATAACTGTTTCGGCTTTACTGGTGTGTAATGGCTACACATGGGGATAGGGTGCAGCAACCAGTGGCATCGTGACACAAATTAGCATTCTATATATCACTGAGAAATCACAAATGAGATTGCAATATAGAAAAAAAATGGGTATTCTCAGATCTTAGAAAGAAGTTTTCTCAATAATAAGAAATCCAAACTTTACTATGGTCTTTACTAAAACATATTCTCTTTGGTTAGGTCTCAAGTCAATTTAGCAACAGCATTTCTTTGAGGTCAGAGTCTGTTAGCCTCCTGTGAAACTTTCTGTGGAACAGTCAGTCAGTGATTTTCTTGGGTTTGTATTTAATCAACTGTGAAAGAAATGGGGGATTTAAAGGTCTTAAGGTTAAGGGCAAAAGAATCTAAACATCAGGTTAAGAAGAAACAAATACATTATTCAAATCCTGGGAGAGCTGCTGTGGTCCTTCAAAGTCCTTTTGCTAGAAACAGGAAAAGATTAACATTATAGTCACAATGTCATGTTTCATAATTTGGGTGAAAACACCTGGGAAAATTAAACCTGGAACATTAGTCTATCTGGAATTTTACCATTAATTGTACCACTCTTATAATTATTTCAAAATCTTTTTTTTTTTTTTTTGTCAAATGCTAAGCCCAACATAGGTACAATTGTGGACAAATCAGAGGAGCATACTTCTATAAATTGCTGCTTGTTTAAATCTTCTAATTTTCGTCCCAATTTCCCTTCTACTAGTCCACACCTCTGGCATTTCATTTAACAATATATGTATGACTTCACATTAATACAGTCAGATATCTCTGGGCAAATTTTGTTTTTCTATTCCTGTTCCTACTTATTAAAGGCTATGTGAAAGTCTTTATTTCCCTGTGTATCCCTGAGAACACAGATAGATTTAATTTCAAGGAATTGAAATAATTTCTGGAATATCTTTAGTTTGGGGCAATGTTTTCCTTTAGCTAAATGCATTTATTTTAATCATTCATTCAATTTATTCATTTGGAAATCAATAAAAACACCAAATTAATTCTGCAATTCACTAAAGCAAAAATTCCATTTAACTGAATAAATAGGCATTAAAGAGCCTCAGTGGATAAAACATGTATGGCTACATTTGTCTCTTAATAGAATTCTCTAAAGACAATACTAAGCTCCACTTTAAGAAATTATCCAACCTCCAATACAAAATAGATTTTCCTTTGTAAATTAAAAATATAAAAATTATGCTTTAGTTAATTTCTGATAGCATCTTTTCTTAATTTTCTTTTGAGAAAATTTAGTTATCTTGATTATTCTGAGTCCTCATTTAAAGACAGTGAAATTAAAAAGACATTGATGTTTTACTTTTCAAACAATGGGTACTCCTGATTAAACTTCGATTGAGCATTAAACTTTCAGACTTAATACAAATTGCCTCTTTTTTCTTTTTAATTTGGGCCCAATTTCCCCCTGCCCTCAGGTCACCTGATGGTAATTAATTGATTTATAAATCAACTAAACGAAGATGCAAATTGAAGAAAAAGGTGGAGTAGTGAGAAAATGTTGTTTTTTTTTTCTTTAATTTGTGACCAACATTTTAGAAATGGCTCAAATTCTCTCCAGTTATTTATAGTCATACTTTAGCAAATTTCACATTTATAAATTAATTTTAGGAACACTGAATGTTCAATTTTAATTTCATTTTAAGTTATTTATCATTTGCCTTTGGGGAACAGTTCTAACCATACTACATCACATTCTACAATTATTAAGTTATTTCATTGTGATTTGATAGACTAATCTGAAGAGTGGCAATAATTCTTGCCAATCTCTCAATATGGGCAGCATAGTACACTAGATTAAGTAGAAATTTTGGATCTAGGTTTGAATTTTGACTACTATTTACTATGGTGACTTTGAATAGGCACTTTAGCTTCCTGACATTCAGTTTCTTTTTTTTTTCTTCTTTTTATTTTTAAGAAAGAGATATAGGAAGTAGGGTCTGACCTCAAGTGATACCTCTGCTCCAATTGACTGGTCAATAGATTGGGTACTTTTCATTTAATACACAGCATCAGAGTATGTATACACTCATATCATTGCTTGGGGTTATGTGTGTGAGTGTACGTGTATGTTTAGATGACATTTATTGTTTTTCACTTAATAACAAAATGTGAATACACTGCACATAGGAAACAGAAAAGCAAAGGCAACAACATAATTGCAGCAAAAGCCATTCACTGTTTCATGTGGATATTTTCTGGCTTTTCCCCATGTATGTGACACTCAGTTTCTTCTGTATATAATTGGAATTTTGATATAACACACTAAGAGTATTATTGTGCATTATTATTTTATTTATGTAATAATGAAATATTTAAATACTGATATATTAATAATAGTTATATATTATTCAGTATAATTAATGAAATAATACAATAAGCAAAACAGAATGGTAACTGATGCATAGCAACTGCTCAATAAATGCTGACACTATTATTTTCTATATTAGTGGATTTTACAAGTTTGTATCCCAGTGCTTTTTATGACTTCAGATATATTAATAAATATACATTTGTTTAAACTTAGTATGTTTGAATCTTTATCAATATTATAGATGATCAAAAATTCCATAGAAATCAGAAAACATGGCTTTTCTATTAAAATGTCCATAATATTTTAGAGGATTTTATAGCATAATTTGAGAATTAAAATCTCAAAATAGCAATTAATATATTGTAAGACTAGTAAGCAGGAAGACAAAGGGTTAAGATGTGTGACTAAACTATTACCGTCACCTGTGTGGTAGGTAATGGGTAAATGTCTTATATATTTTCATTTTTTCTACCCTCATCTGTAACAGTTAAACAAATGTTTATTTAGCTACATGTTACTACTTATTCCTGCACAAAGAAGAATAAAGTACAATCAACATTGAGAAGCAGACAAACAAGAGACACATGAAAGTATAAATATATAAACATGTATATAAATATGTGTGTGTTTAAGTGTAGGGAAAGAAAGAAAGAGAAGATAAATAAGATTTACTTAAGCACACAATCAAAAGAGAAAGATGTATGCATACATATATGTATGTGTACAATAAAAGTAGATATACATGTACATGTATATGTCTTATATAAATATGTGCATGTTTGTTTACACATTTAAGAAGTAATAAGCTTTACTTAAAGTAAATGTTAAAACAGGTATGCACAGGATGCCAATACCAAATGATGGATTGAGGATCCAGGAAGGCATCCTGAGAAATAGACTTTCTGAGCTTAATCTTGAAAGATAAGATACAGACAGGGAGAAAGAGCGTCAGTATATTTCATGAAAAATATAAGGCATTTAAAAAAGCAGACAGATGAAGAATTCCTTGCTCTGTAACTGCATACTCTGTTTGGAGTTAATAAGATAAAATGTTCAAGTTGGACAGTGGCAAAGAAATTAATGAAAGGTCATTGAGGATCTTAATACACCACCAAGAGGTTTGGAATTTATTTTGAAGATAATCAAGAAACATCTTTAAGGTTTTAAACAAAGACTAAGCAATTTTGATTAGATTATTCCAGTGGCATCTCAGTTCTAACATTCTATGATTTTATTATGGGTATAGTATTTGAGATATTTTCTTTTTTTTCAAAATAATTTGTACATATACACTCATTCTAAAAAATATAACAGATACTCACAGCCACATATATTTACCACTTTTATAAATTATGTCCTGGCCACAGTGTGGTTATAAAGTGAAATGCATTATTTTTACAGTGTTTATGAGTATAGGCTGGAAAAGAAACTAGTTAAACAAAGCCGTAACAACTATGAAAGTAGCCATACTTGATTTTTAAATTGCCAAAATGTTTTTATGATTATAGCTCAGTAATAAAAACTATTACCAGGAAAATGTAAGATAAAATCTATTTACAGCAAGTCATCGTAGATCAGTTTATACAAAAGTAAAGCTCTTTTCCTAGGTTATCTTGACTATGGTAACAGAATTTTCTTTTTGCAGTTGTATTTAGTAATGTTCAAAATATGTAATCTAGTTCAACAATGATTATTTTAGTCTTTATCCATTTAATTATTCATCTTCTATAAAGTCACACCATCAGATTTTATGTTGTTTGTAGAACAACTCTCACTTTTAAATTTACTAAGAGGAAAAGCTGATAAAAATTTGCTTTTATTGAATAATCTTCTAAGTTTTCTTATTTTAAAATTAAATGGTATAGTGTATGGTTATATCCTAACATGGTTAAATAAATAATAGTAGAATCCCCAAAAATATAAATTCATTAATAATATTTTAAAATTATTTTTCAATTGTCTAGCTTAAACTTAGAATTTATATTTCAGAACTGAAAAGTAATTAGGAATGAGGTTAATATCTCTTTTCAGGAGAAACTGTATCATAAGGAAGGTGACTGATACACCCAGTATACAGAGAACCAGTTGGTGGGACATCTAAGGATAGACTATAAGGCCATTGTTTAGAGAACAGTGCATGCTCCAGTCACTGTATTGCCATTTCATGCTACCAGGTAACTTTTCTAGACTGCCCATTAAAACTTGTCATTCACAACACAAAATGACTAATGACTTGCATTAGAAAGGTAGGTAGGGGAGTGAAGAAATGTGTGAGTAAATTTTCTCTCAGCTATTCTGTATAGCATTTACACTTCTGTCCATAACTAAGTCCATACCCTTAAATGAGATTTAAAAAAAGGCTAAGAATAGCAGAAACATGAACTCTAGCAATGTATTTATTGTTAATAGCATTCCTTCAAGTGGAAGAAGCATACACATATTAAGAAGTACCCATATACACGTATAAGTAAAGTACAAAGATAGAAAAGGAAAGCATACAAATGCACACCATTTCTTTAATAAAGTTAATGCCATAGCTACATATTTTAACTTTCTCCAGTGAAAATCTTTCTAATGTGCCCTTTACTAATTTTTAAATAGAGGTCAATAGTTATATGAAAGCCCTTGATGTTTTTTCATACTTTCACTTCTCACAATGTTCCAAGCTAAACACATTTTTCTTTTTCTACCTAGTAGTTCTGATGGACTATGACAATGAGGCCAAAATCATAGTTTAATCTCATGTGAGTTAATAGGCTTGTCACTAAAAATATTTCCTTTCTGAATCTTTATTTTTATCCTAGTTGGTGAGCTTGAAAATATGCACTACTGTCCAAAGGTAAACTAGCTTAACACAGAAAAATAGCTTAGTACAAACAATTATCACTACCAAGAAATAAACAAGTCATATGGGGCTTGGGTCAATAGGATTATCTCTTTGTATGTATGTATGATGGTAATGTCAAAGGATAGCAGTATATCACATCATTTATTTTGGTTTGTAAATATTTTAGAAATAATAAGAGTTAATAACATAAACACAATCAAAGTTATGTATAGTGGCAAAATGTTAACATTTGCTATTTTTATGATGATGCCACTCTGGAAGCAATTTATAATTTGCATAGAACAGACATTTATTAACTTGTGATGAAAAAGAAAAATATCATTGAAGTTTCTATGAATTCAATTCATTATAAAACCTATAATATGATTAAATCAACCTATGTTTAAAAAATTTACTTAAAAGACAAATTTCACACCTCTACACAACTGATATAAAAACGCTTAAAGGATTTACTGATTCTGTATTCAAGGGGTAAGCCAAAGCCTGTGGAAGCATGAAGGAAAAAGAAACACCAAAAGAGAAGATGAAAAGAAAGGCAGAACAAAAATACTTCTTGTGTCTGCACTGTGGGTTGTCTCTTTATAGAATAATTTTTTTTTCCAACTAATAAAGCATTGGGCAAAGGACTCATTTTGCAAATAAATTGCTTGTACTAAATTATACATTCTGAAATTTTTAGAAATATAGGAAATGTAGATTTAGGAAAAATTAAACTAATATATCTTATTTAAGAGATTAAGAGGGAAATATTTTAATAAAAGGCTATTTTTAATAAATTGGCCCTTAGCCCACAAACAAAAATTGCAAAGTATTATCTTTCATTCAGTGAAAAACAACAACAACAAAACAACAACAACAAAACCTATTAATACCTGTAGAACATGAACATAAGAGAATATATTCTGGAAGTAGAGGGAATATAAAGATAGGATTCTAATTCAGGCTTTGCCACTGACAGTAACCTTAGTAAAATTCTTAACATTATTGTACTTTAGTTTCAATTAATGTGGGTACCTATCTTCCTTTAAATTCTGAAATTCTCATACTTTAGAATTGGTATCCCCTACCCATTCAACACACACACACACACACACACACACACACACACACACACACACACACACACACACACACCACCTGTTCCTCTAACTTTACTGTTTCTTGATCCTTGCTGCATGTCAGAATCACCCAGAAAGCTATTAAAAAGTCACTAGTGACTGGTTATTCAGAACAATTAAAATAGAATAATAAGATTGACCTTAAAAAATATCTTATAACAAAATCTCTATTACTGAGAATCAACCTCTTCACTCTTGTAGGTGTGATAGAGAATAAATCACAGGCTTTTAATAGGTGCTGGTTGATAACAAATTTGAACTACATGGAGGCTACAACCAGATTTTTATAGCATTTAAAACTACTTTACTTATCCTTGGAAGGAACGCAAAATAAAACTAGATGATTCATTGAACCCCCGTCCTGCCTTTATTTCTATAGATTCTATTGCCTTTACCAGCATAACAGAGATGAGGTTCTATTTGGTGTATATACTCAATGTATCAAGAAGTACACAAATATAAATGTATCTGAAGTTGTGAGCGGAAGAAAGTTTTCAACAACGGAAATATACTTTAGCAGAATGGAGGGGGAAGTGTAATTATAAATGAAATACACTGATTTCAATTATAAATGAGATACAATGATAAGTGAAATCATCCATATAAAATACTGAGAAAGCATCTGAGAAAAATAGAATAAATTTAACAATGAATACAAATGCCTTTTTCTCTTTATACTATTATTTGTTTTCTATTTCTCAACAATGTACATGCACTATTTTTATAAATAAAAACACTTGAATTGAGAAAATACATTGCCTAAAATTTTGTGGAACTCTCATCTGGAAAACATTTGTATTAAAGTCAGAATTTTCTTCATGCTCATAAAAGAAGTCACACTTCACAATACAACTGCTTCCTCTCTGTGAAATTTCTTTTTATATTCATTGAGTGAGTGGCAATTCAATAGCTTTTGTGGTCTTCTTCTCTTTTCTCCTCATTTGATGTGGCATGAAAGACATTTCAAAAAACAACATAAACAACTCAATTGCTTGTTAAATTTATGTTAAGGATATGCACTGACCCAGCAAAATCACCACAGACAGCCAGACATGCTGCTGAAATTTAAGCATCCCTGCCCACCTACTTGTTTACAGAGAAAGCAAGTAGTGACCTGAAATTGCTTTGCTCTTCTCTGACATTAGAGCTACAGAAATCGAACCAGAAAAGAAGAATGGAAGTATATAAGATTTTCTCTATGCTATTTGATTTGTCTTGAATAGAGCCAAATTATAATGAGGATTAAGAACAAATTAAACACAATCAATTCATGTATGAGAATGCAGATCTGTGATTCAAAGACAGTGGAGGCCAGATCTGTAATGTCATAACCAGCCTTGACCTACCAGGAGGACCCTTTAGTGGACATGCAGTGGTTTCAGCAGTAAGATGTTCTACAATGTTATTCTTCGAATATTATAAATATTTTAGCTAAATTTACAATGAAAAAGATTCTTTATCCTCCATGCAACATAAAAAAAATCTTCCAGTATTATTCCCTGTTTCCCTCGGTTCTTTTCTGACATCCCAGAAGCAAATAAGTTTTTGTATAAGAAAAAAAAAAAAACATTTTCTCGTTACTCTGACCTTGCTTGGACCATCAGAAAAGGGAAACCAATATTGCCTTGTCCTTCAAACATTAGGATTTTTCCTTCAGTAGCTTTGCTCTTTTATTAAGCAACCCTCACCAAAGTCATAGATTTAGTATCTGCTTCTAACCAATGTGCTGGGGCATAAAATATTTATTTGTAAACTAAGGAGTTTTTCATCAGATTTCAATCCTCTGGCACTTTTTGGAGTTGCAAGGCTTTTTTTTTTTTTTTCCTGTTCCTCTTCAGCCCTTTCCCTGTGCCCCTTCAGGTTACATAAAATATAATATCAATGTAAGGAACAATTGATAAAACTTGCTGAGAGAATTGAATGACTGTGCTCCTGGTTTACAGAATGTGGTCCTGGTTTTGGGTTGAAATACTTTTCCTTGCCAGACTTGTGAGAAAAATTTTCTTTTGGTTTCTCTCTCACCAAGAGATGCTGAGCTATAGGACATTATTCTAAAGAGAGCAATGCTTTTATTCACTCTGAGGATATGCTCTAGTGATAAGATTTGTAATTCAATGATTTATTATAAAACATAGAGATAATATAGGCTGTAATTGATTGTTCCACAACATTAAAATGGTATGCTATGTTGTACAATTATAATTCAATTTTGATTAAAATAGTTGGGTGACAAACAAGCAATATGCATCTCAGGTGTTTTTAGACTAAGGAGCAAATGAAAGGAGGTCAGGTAAAGCAGAGATCAGACCTAAGCTTAGATTAAAGAAGAAGGCAAATGAACCTGTCTTTTGTCTTCCTCCAAATTTGAATCTTTTCTCTGACCAAGTTATAGAGGCAAGGTCTTCAGTTTTCATTATATACATATGTGTAACATGATTTCTTTAAGAAAATTTCCCTACTTCCTATTGATGCATCCAATTTATTTTTAATGAGAATAAAATTGTCCTATCCACACCTAGAAGTAAAGGTTTAGAAAACAAACACATATCTGACAAACATTAATTAAAAAAATTATTCTCACAGAATTTCTATAGAGTAGCATAAATGACTCATTTCAGATACATGGACAGAACTAGTAGTGCAAGTTACTAAAGAGTCTTTACAGAGAGAGGAAGAAGCAAAGAACACAAAATCTAGTGGCACTGAAGTCACAAATAGGTAATTAACACATATATCTGCTGATTCTGATATGAGTTTATACTAGATAGCATGAAAGAGAAGGTGTTTCTCCCAAAGGAGAAGAAACCTAGGAGAAGAAACGATTTTATGATTTGGGGATCTTTAACTTAGCTCCATCTCTGTATGTATAAGCCAAACCTGCAAGCCTGCCTAAGCTATGGATTTTCCTGAAAGCTATATGACTCATGCGAACAAGTGTTTGCACCATATTCCCCTTATTGTTACTTTAGGCCTTCCTTCTCTTTTGTCTGATCATTGCAGGAGTCCTCTGATTGCTCTTGATGATTCTCACCTATCTTCTATTTCATCATTGGAGTTACTTTTCTAAAATGCAGACCTGCTGAGGCTGTTTTCATGCTTAAAAATTTTTAATTTTACTACGTCACATAAAGAATCAAACCCCAAGCATCATGTATATAAATGTTTAACAAGGAGTATATAACTTAATCATAAGGAAATGTCAGACAAATTCAGAATGAGAAATATTTTATTTAAAACAGTGGAATGGAGAGAAAGACTCTTTCAAAAATTTCAATGTCATAAAAGATGGAAAATAAATTATAACAAGCTACCACCTTACATCTAATAGAGTGATTACTATAAAAAAATAATAAATGTTGGTGATAATGTGGAGAAAGTGAATAGAGTGCAGTGTAGAGAAAGTGGACTCATGCTCTGTGGGGATGTAAGATGATATAGTTACTATAGAAAAACTATGGAGAGTCCTCAAAAAATTAAAAACAGAATTACCACGTGATCCAACAATTCCAGTTCTAGCTGTAGCTCAAAAAGAATTGAAAGCAGATATACTCTTGTTCATAGCAGCATTATTTAAAATAGCTAAAATGTGGAAACAACTCATGATCATAGATGAATGAATAGAAAAGCAAAATGGGTATAGAGTTTAAATTTTAAAAAGTGAAAAGAGTTGTGAAAATGAATAATGGTGGTGGTTTCATAATAATATGAATGCTTTAATATCACTGAACTATACATCTAAAAATAGTTAAATATCAAATTTCATGTTATGTGTATTTTACCATAATAGAGCACTTTTAAATGTAAAAGAAAAGGAAAGGAAAAAGAAAAAGTAACAATGAAGGGCTATGTAAATGTTCCAGATTAATGAGACTAAAAAACATAATAAAATATAACACTTGATCTTTTACCGGATCTTGTACTAGAGAAAAGTAAGGCTATAAAGGATATTATTGGGCCAAATGAAAAAAACTAGAATGTGAACAGTAAATTATATTTTAAAAGTTTATTAGTGTTAAATTTACTGAATGATACTATATTGAACTCTGATGAGAATATGTTCGTTTGCGGGGAAAATACACAATAACATATTTAGGGTAAAAGGACATAATGTACATAGCTTACTCTGAAATAGTTCAGAAAAAATATCTATATCTCTTTGTATATATTTTTCTAGTGAGAGAGACAAAGTGAAAGAGAGAGAGAGGGAACCAGCAAGCAAGAGAGCAAGCGAGCATGGAGAGGAATGAAGAAAGGACAAATGATTGATAAACAGTGTTAACAGTTGGTGATTCTGGGTAAAGGGTATATAAAATTTTGTAGTATTATTCTTTTCTTATTATTGAAAATACACACCATGGATTTTTATTCGAGCCCTGTAACTTTGCTATTCTTCTGCATAATAATTATCTACTGATACTGTAAAGCCCAGTTCAATGATCATGTGTAGGCTTCCCAGTCAGAATTAAATGTTCATCTTTGTTCCCATGGGATATAGATATGAATATAGATAAAGATATAGATACTTATCATCATGCTTATATACTCAGATTATGGCATAATGCCTATAGTATGCCCATATTATACATTCAATAAAAGTTTAAAATATATTAATAATTAATAGGTCACCACCATCAATTAATCATAATTAACTGTTAATCATTAATTAATTAATGCAAAATGAATATGTATGGTTCCATTAGCAATTGATATAGAAACGAATATAAGTATAAATGCTTATGTACTAAATCAGATTAAATTTCTCTGCCTCATCTTCTATTTTCCTATCTATTTTCTTCTCAAGAGTAAGTATGTACAGATAAGAAGTCTTCCAAATCCATATTTTCTGAAGGAAACTTATAGGCTATTAAAATTGAGAAAATTGTTAGTGGATTAAATTAGGAGGAAAAGAAAAAGGGAAAGGGATAATTGAAATGATGGATTAGTTCAAACCAGAGGATTTTAATGAATAATTGACAACATGAGGAGGACTAGGAAGAGATTGAGGTGAGGGTGACATTACACATTTAAATGGTTACCAGGTAAACAGATTAAATTTGGAGCTAAGAAGGAAATTATGAAGATATAATCTTAAGAGTCATCAGTGGACAGAGGGAATTTAAAACCTTGGGACTGAATGATATGTCTTAGGGAAGAGTATAGCAAGAGGAGAATAGAGATTCTAAAACCAAACTAGGGGCACTCCAACAGTAAGGTCAGGTAAAGAGGAGAAGGCAGCAAAGAATGAAAGAGAGTAGGCTGTGAAAAAAGAAAACAAAGATCTCCAAGGACAATAGATGATTGAAGTTATTGTTCTCCAAGTTCTCCTGTCCTAACGCCTCTCCAACCCTTCCCTCACTTTGTTCCTGTTTGTGTGTGTGTGTGTGTGTGTGTGTGTGTGTGTGTGTGTGTGTGTGTTTGAAGGTTAACAACCATCTGCATTTTAACTTGTATCTGTGTTTGGAGTTTCATATAACAGATTTACTTTAAATGAGTTCACTTCCATTTGAGCTGTAAAAACAATGGAGACTGAAGAAAATTAAGAATGTAATTGGGAAGAAAAAAGAATATATATATACACATATTTTTATATATGTGACCTGGTTTATAAAATTATGTGTTTATCGTGTTTTTACAATTTATAGAAATTCAAGTAAATGCTGACAAGTTCCAAGAAACACAGAGCTTAATTTTGTTAAAATGAAAATGTTATTTCTTTAGTTACTTCTGATAAATACTCTACAATATTAATATGGCTATATATCCTCACTGAAAGTATGTTTTATAACTAAAGAAATTCTAAAACCACAAAGTCATTGATATAATTTTAGTTTTGCTGTTTGCTATTTCTGGAAGGTACTGAATTTATGTGTTAAAGAATTAAACCCTCTGCCTATCCGTGGGTCAACTCGTATGTGAGTATATACCTAGCTATTTTATCAACTACAATTTTTACCTATAACAACAAATATCTCTGTGGATGATAGCATAATTCATTCACTGGGCTCAATCTATCTGAGGTAGTAAAAAAAAGTCTAAAATGCCAAATTCTGACACTCTTCATGTCAGGATATTGCTGTGAACTTATAACTTGCCCCAAATCACAAGATATTTTGTGCTTCTGACACATGTATTATATTCAATTGTTCTATCAAAATAAAGTGGGAATTTTCATATTGTGTCCAATATCACAGAGCTAAAAATAATAAAAACTATTCTACTGTTTGGTATAAGACAGCAATGAAGAAAAATATCCACTTTGGATAGTTTTGCCAAGTACATAAATAAGACTTTAGTAATAAATTTTGAATATCTCTATCTATCTATCTATCTATCTATCTATCTATCTATCTATACACACATATATATACACACACATATATATGTTTTATATTGTATATTAAATAGTATGATGCTATTAACTATTTCAATTTTAATTATTTCAAATAAATGGTTATATAAATTTTAAAAGTAAACTTCAGTTATCTAAAAATTAATAAAAAATGAATAGAAGGCATTTTTAAGGGATAAATGTAAAAACTATCCTTTATTTAGCCATATGCCTAAATTTGTCCTTCCTGAGAAGGGAAACACACACACACACACACACACACACACACATAACAACAACTTTTTGTTCAACACTACTCTTTCTGTATTGTAATTAGAAATGTAGAATGTAGATGGGAAATTTAAATTAGGCAATGGTTGAGAGGAGGAAAAGCATTTGCTTTAAAATTGGGAGTGATTTCACGTTTAAATCCTTTGAAATGAAACAAGGTCCATTTGTCACAGAATATAGTACAATGAATGACATTTGTAGGACAAAAGGCAACTGAAGAACACACACTGGTAAGGTATGCTCAGAAAAAAATGAATTAATTTTGTTTCCCAAAAGTAGTAACACACTAAGGATTTCAAAATCTCTCCAAGAGCTCATCTAATACTTCTCTGTGATAGTTTTCACCTTAAAAAAGGAAACATCTGCTATGCAATGAGATGTAATTCTTGAACCACTTAAGATTATATATATGTACATACATTTAAAGCTGAGTGTCTTGAGACTTGAGAAATTGAAAACTTCATAGACAGATATATATGTTATTTCTGATAAATATTTCTGATAAATATGTAAATATATATCTATATACACACACATTTTTAATATAATTATATACATGTATATATTTTATTTATTTTAGATTTTTCTAAACTTTTCTTTCTAGCCAGGGACATACAACTAAGAATCTTATAGATAATTCTTCAAATTAATTAGAAATATTGATGTAAATTCTTAAGATTATATATAGTTTCATTTAAGTTTATCAGAATTTTAAATTGAATATTATGAATTATGGAATATGACTTTGTCTTACTCTTATGCAGCTTATATGGGCCTAAGATTTGCATTTATAAAACAATTAGAGAACTGTATTTAATCTAAATGTTATTTTTGACTTTTCATGTGATATTAAATAAAGGCAATTATCTTAAACTGATTGTATAATAATGGTGATTTGTAGGTTCAGTAATGGCTAATACCATCATAATAAAGATACCAGTTTGGTTAAATGAAGCCTAAACTACTAAAGAAACATTGTTAGCGAGTAAAATTATATAAATTCTACCTTCGTTAATTGGAAAAGGAGTGTATTCAAAGAATACAATTCTAGGTTTCTTTCTATCTTCCATGATAGTATTCAAAGATTTTCTCAATTCCTGATTTGCTCAATTAGTGACAAGGTAAAGCATACAAGAATCTGACAAATCTAGGAGCCTAGTTTTGCTTAAAATACACCTTGAGTTAATTATTCTCTGGTTTCTAATTCCTGCTTTGTGACTTGACTAAAATTTCTTTTCTCCCAATTACCAAATTCTTTCTCTACTTTCTTCCTCTTTTCCTCTCTTCTTTACCCTTTTTCTTCTTTCTTCTCTCCCTTTCTTTCTTATAGTTCTAATACTTTATTTACTCATATACCATCAGAGTGGTAGTTTTATTTACTACCCATATGAGCTTCTGGTTTTAGTTATCTCAATTGTTTTATCCATTTTCCTGAATCATTTGCTATTATTATTCTTTATTAATTTATAAATTTAAAAAATCTACTGATATAGTGCTATAAAGCTAGATTTAATTCATAAATAGCCCTCAACTTCCTATTCTTTTACCCCAAACATAGTTTAAACAGTTAGTTCCTGCATATCTTACAGTATTTATCTTTAAAAATATTTGTATACATAAATGTTTATTTTAGTTCCATCAACTATTAATTGTATCTTAATTTCTCCCCCATGTAAAATTAATATATTAATGCCTCTTTGCTCCCTTCATCTCCAAATTTGTCATATGTTAGTTTTATTTTTATGTACATTGACAAGAATTCTATTAGTTACATTCTATTGGGTAATCATGATTAAATTATTTGCATATAGACTTATTTCCAAAGTTGAAAACCAATAAATAATACATACAACATTTTGATTATGTAACTATTGTTCACTGCAGAACCAAACAGGCTGTCAGTACTACATGTTTCTGACCAATAATAACCCCATTCCACTAAAAAATACTATTCCTGTAGATTTTCCTTTCTTACTTATTGAACAGAATCAATACACTTTACTCAGTTTCATATTTTGATCATATTTTAATTTTTGTTTTTGTTTTGTTTTGTTTTTCCCACAAAATTTATGATTATTGTTTATTTTTTTCCTCCTCTTTATTGAGTGAAGAAACATTTTCTATCTTCATGATATTCCAAAAACCTGCCAGCTAATTACTTGCTATAACCATTATCTGAAATCCACTAATTTCATATTCTATTTCAAACTGAAGTTTTCATATTTGAACTATAACTTTCTTATATAAATTTTGGGCTTACTTCGTATCTCCAGGAAACACTTTCTCTTGATTTTTTTTTTTTTTTGTATTCTTCTACATGTCTCTGTCTTTCTGCTTCTAATTCATCCGTTTGCTTTTTTTTTTTTTTAAATGTCTATGTAGCTTCACTCCTATATCTTCTATTCATGGCTTTTTTGAATCAGAGTAACTATGTCCTGGATTCCATATCACCCCTTTAACCTTCTCCTTATTTTGTTGAGTAACATTTTAAAGTAATTTTCTAAGAACACATACACAAAAGGTAAGCCCATGCAATAGAGAGGGTCTTGATCCTATTTGCACAATTGATTGGTAAATTGAGTTTAGAATTCCAGGTTGAAAATTACTTTCTCTAAAATGGTAAAGGCATTTTCACATTTTCTGGTAGTATCCTGAGTTTTTAATGGGAATTCTGACGCCAGTCTTATTCTCATTTCTTTGTAGATATTATGCTTTTCATAACTTTGTTTACAGTTTATTTTTAAGCTTTGGAAGCTTTGGGATTATTATTCTTGTGATAATAATATAACATTTTAGGAATAATTTATTAGAATAGAATTACTAGAGAAGGATCAGCCTTATATGTTTTTAAGATAAGAAAACTACCAATATTGTGAAATTACAGGTGTGCCTAAAGGTCTGTATGTTTGTCCAGTTTTACAAAAATTCTGAGTACTGGATTGACATGGTCTATAAAAATGCCAATAACTAAGTTACTTATTTGGGATAAGACACCAGTATTTTCAAAGTTTCCTGCTAATATACAAATTAGGAATTTTCAGTTAATTCATTAGTATTTTTTGAATATCTTTTCCAGGGCATTAAGCACTGGAGATATACAGCTACATATATATACTTGAGACACACAGAGATATACAGCTACATATATATATACTAAAGTTATATATATATATATATATATATATAACTTTAAAGTTATATATATATATATATATATATATAACTTTAAAGTTATATATATATATAACTTTAGTATATATATATGTACATATATATATGTATATACATGTATATACATATATATGTACATATATATATATATGTATATATATATATATATATCAGTGAGAAGTGACTTAGAAGGTTTATATTAGTTTTTTTATATATCAAGGTTCTGAGGAACTAGTATATAATGGTTAATCAACATAAGATCTTAGAGTAAGGGAAGCAGGAAAAGTTGAGGGACTCGATTCAAGGTCCAGCTCTGTGCATGAAATACAGGGAGAAAGTTCAGGATAAAAGTTAAGAAAGTGAATTCTGAAATCAGACTGGCTTCAGATTCCTCAGTATTTACATGGACATAAAAATGTTTATTATAATGCCTAGTACATTGTAGCCCTCTATAAAAACGATTATATTATTACTACTGTTGTTGTTGCCAGTAATTGTGCAACCTTGGCCAAGAGACTAAACCTCTGATTATCAATACTGTCATTGTGATAGTAAAATGAATGATTTCTATGTTAACAGAATTCCAAATGAGCATACCTTGCAACACATAAAATTATTTGTTATCATTTAGCACCTATAAGCTAATGTAAATTCATTAGCAGTAATTTTTATAGCCCATGTTTCAGAAATATGTTAAGAGTAGTGCTAGGCTCACCAATACACAATTATTATTGATGCCACACCATTAGGAGAATAACCAAGATGTTTCTCTAACTAACACCGCACTCAAGGCCTCCATGTTGAATAAAATGATCCAAACAATCAATTTAACCTCAAATGAGTTTCAACTAGTAAAACACCAAGTCTTTAACCTTAACAATATCATTGTGCTCTTACTATAAATATTCTACTGAATGAGTGTCCAGTAGAATATTTAAGAGGACAATTTATGTGAAGTAATGCATTAAAAGCATCGCCAAAGCCTGCTAAAAGGGAATTACCTTTGATTGAACTGTGAAAGATTAAGTAACTTGAAACTGAGAAAAAAATGTAGCTATACAAAAATGTATCCACCAGTGAGAACATCATGTGTGCTTCTCAGAATAGCAATTGAATATTGTAGTAGAAATTGTGCTTAAACTTTTGAAGACCTGTGGTATAATGAGTCAATGTACTTTGAGTCATATTATTCTATATTTGTCACTCAATAGAAGAATGTCCTCTATCTCAGTCTCCTTTTATAATAAGGTCAAAATGATCTCTACCTAAATAGCACAGCTGAGGTAACTACATGGGATAAGAAAAAAAAATGCCTAGATAGATATAGAAAACTAAGCAAATCAAAGTATTATTATTAACATTAAGAAAATAAAATTACCTGATCCAGTTTTTATATTTTCACACACTGTTCCTCATTTTAGACTTTCAATGCTTCCCATTTTAGGATTTTAGGACTCAAGTAGCATTTAAAATATATATCTGAGGATGTTTTCTAGACCCAACTGTAATGTTAGAAAAAAAAATTCTTACTGGTCACAATTCTTATAGTATCATGTAATAAATAACAATCTTTTCATTCTACTGCATGCCATTTCCTATATATGTGTTTTATTCTTATAGAGTCACATAGTAGAAAAATAAATTTAAGTCTATCTCATTTGCAAAGTTTTGGTAATTTATAGAATATTTAGCGACAAAGAGAATAAACTAATGAGGCTTGATGATTATCTGTAGATATTAGCTATTTTGCTATGCTCATCATTACTTTGAATAATAGTTGGAAAATAAACATGTAAATATGTATACATATACATGTAGACATATGTCTGTATATTCAGATATACACATCTATACAGAAAGAACAGAGGTAGAGTTCATGTTCTTTAAAAGTATGGCTCTTCACAGAATATATTATAGATACTTGCTTGCTATGAGATAATTATAGCTAAGTTTACTGAAAACTTATTATATATTAGTAACTGTAAAGCTTTCCTCTATAGATATTCATGTAATTTAGTGATTCTTAGCTGGGAGTGATTTCACCTTCTAGGTAGCATTCAGCAGTATCTGTAGACTGTTTTGGTTGTCACACTGAGGGGAGGAGGCATACACTGGCATCTAGTAAACAGAAGCCAGAGATGTTGCTAAACATCCATCAAAACACAGCCTTCCTTCCACAACAAAGAATTGTTTGGTATGAAGTGTCATAGTGCTAAGGTTGATATGCCACTCAATGTAATTATGAAGCAACTATCATTGTAGCTCTCTCTTTACAGTTTAGGAGATTATAACTTCACGAAATTAGCCTGCAAAAAGTTACAAGCCAATAAGAAACAAAGCTAGGATCCAAATCCAGAAAGCCTGACTCCAAAAGACACATTCTTATTCATAAACTCATTCTCACTAACAGATTTTAACAGCACTCCATAGTTTAGCTAGAATTAGATATATTCTTGCAATTCTAACTAGGTATGAGACTTAATAGATATAACAGTTAAACTTCAACATTTATGTCCATAGTAGGGCTTTTTCTCTCTCACAAATTAATAGAGTCAAAGTCCCACACAAGAAGAAAAATGACTGAATTGTTGATAAGTAGTCAATCTATTCAAAGTTCAGGTATGTTATACTTTTTGCTTTCATAGAGATGGAAAACTTGCTTGAAAAGTGCTAATGAGAGTTGAAAGTTATTTTCAAGAAGTTGTGCATATTTCAAAAAAATAAAAGTCATATACATTCTTTCTAAAGAGGATACAATCTCAAACTGTCAAAGTCCTAACATCTTCTACACTTATTACATATAAATGCCATCTTTTAAAAACCTCTTTTGATTTTTTCTTATAAATTAGCTTAGTGGGCCATGGTTTTACAATATCTTGGCCTGGCCTGTGAATAATGTGACAGGTAATTTTCTACTTTTTCTTGCCTGTAGTTAAGTTTAAATGAAAATATGGAAAACAACTTTTATGACTTAGGTGGTAAAATAAATGTTCTGTGAGCCATATAGGGCTAGGTTCTAGACAGCTAACATAAAATATTACATATTGAATTTATATCTGTCAGTAAATAATTTAAAAGTTAGGGGCATTTTATACTAATATACATTAAAATATTTTCTCAAAACAAATTGATGTTAGTAATAATCTCAACATATGTGTCATGATACTGGAGAGCAGGCAGTTTGTCAACATTGAAAAGGTATTCTACTTGAATGTGTTAAAAAAATAAAGAGCAAGTAAATAACATTCAAAATTGGGAATTAGGTAACACTAATATTAGGGATTTATTCTTTACAATGAAGAGAATGGTAACATTCAAAGAATATCATAGTGATAATAATCTATTTCTATCTATATAATGGATAAGGACATGCCTTCACAAGAGCCTATGGTTGCAAACAACACGAAAATTCTTTCTAAAATAGCATAATTTAGCTTCATTTAGTTTATAATAATCATGATTAAATCTAAACTATTATAAGCAAACCACCATCTGGAACCATAGCAAATCAAGATTCTATTTTCTATGATGACCAGTCATGGAAAGCTTATGCAGACTTCTACTTTGCAATATTATATAGTAATGTGATTAGATAATAATGCAGGCCAATGAACCCAGCTAACTGGAACATAAACAAATGTACAATGTGTCACTCAAAAATACTTCAGCATTTATCAGGGCCTCCTGACCCAAGCTGCTGTTTTAAAAGTACAGGATTGAAATTTGTTATTGTGTGTTATGAATCCATGAAAAAAAGATGTTAAAAAGAAAGTGAAAAGTTCCAAAAAGTTAGACATTCTAAATGCAGTTTACAGAATGAAATGAATACTTTCAAGAATAGAAGAATAGCAATACAATCAGGTAAGAACCTACAAACTAATTTTCTGAAACAAGAATCCTTTATAGTCCACATAAATTTGGTATGTTACTATTTGTTATGGACTGTATTATGTCTCCTCAAAATATGTTGAAGTCTTAACCCCTTATCTCTGAACGTGACCTTATTGGGAAATAGAGTCTTTGTAGATGATCAAATTAAAATGAGGTCATTAGAGTGAGGTCAATAAGACTATATGCTTATAAAAAAAGGAGGAATTTGGACTCAGAAACGAAAACAGGGAGAATGCCATGTGAGAACTAGAATTATGTCGTGACAAGACTAGGAATGCCAAAAATTGCTGGCAAACTACCAGTAACTGGGGAGAAACATGGAACAGATACTTCTTCACTGCCCTCAGAAGGATCCACGCTTGCTTACTGGCACCTTGATCCTGGACTTCTAGCCTCAGAACTGTGAGAAAAAGTCTTCCGTTGTTTAAGCCTCCCAGTGGTGGTACTTTTGTTATGGCAACCCCAAGAAACTAACGATCATTTCAAAAGGGGTTAATTTATTTCAGTGTACTATACTGTTTTGTAGTTTTATACCCTAGATAAAAATGCAATATGCAAAGATGGTTAGGATAAAACCTGTAGCCTCAACTATTAGGAGAAAAAGAATAAGAATGACTGACTTTAAGGCATTACTCTGTTGGATATCTTGAGAATGATAAAACCAATATTTTGTTGGAGAGAAAGATTAGATTATTTATGGGACCATTAAAAATTGGTCACTGGAAAATGTGGAAAGTTATTAAGCAAGAGAAAGGAAGGGAAGGAGGAGCATAATTAAAGCAGCTTGTTAGGAAGTTAGACTTTAAGCATTTTGCAGGATAAAGTAGTGGGTGAAAAACTACCAAACTAGGAACCCATAGTTCAGATGTGAGGGGATAATGAATGGCTTAAATTAGGCAATGATTGTTGGAGATTAAATAATAGAAATAAGATACATTATAAGGTAAAATCATTTAAACCCTGAAATAGAGTAATTGACAAAAAATAGGAGGAAAATAGTCAATTTCAATAATTAGAGGTTGGGTAGATAGGGTTATGGCTATGTTCTGGAAAAGTGGTGTTACCAGAAGTCTGGTTACTGAATTCAAAGGACATTATTGTACATAGATACCTTTATAAATGAACTCTACTAGTAGCCAATCCTTAGATGATTCACAGAACTGACCCTAAATATTCCTATGGTAGAATAGCAGCCATGGTGTTACCTGTTACTTCAACCTTTAGAGAGGCCACAGAAGTTGCAGATTTGTAAGACCTGAAATTTCTCTCTCTGATTTATGGTCTGACAGGCAGTCTCAGATTTTATTTTTTTCTTATCATACCCTTAAAATTTATTTTATCTCTTGTATGTGCATCTGTATTTCATAAAGTATTCAATAATCTATGGCAATAGAAAATTTTAAAAAATATATATGTAAATTCTAAGAAAATAGAAAATAATTAAAATTATAAATGAATCAGATATCCTTATTGTCCATAGAAATCACTTGGCACTGAATCTTAGCTTCCTTTTATTACCATGTATGTATGTATGTATGTATGTATGTATGTATGTATGTATGTATGTATTTATTTATGCTCACGCCTGGATGCTTTAAAGAGATTATAGATCCCTTGAACACCATAGATTGTATCATGCTTTATCTGTTTTTAATGCATAGTGTAGTGTTCTGTACATGGTTTTTGCTCAAACTTAATTAATGATGATGATTAATGTTTTTGAAGGAAGATAAAGATTAAGGTCCTTTCCTGTTACTATAATATATTTGTTTCTTTTCATTATTCTCCTTCTCTGGAATATTTTCACAAACAAAACACTCTAAAAATGGTTTTAGGAAACTTCTGTGTTTATGAATCTAATATTTATTTGAGCATCAGAGGTAAATCTTCTATTTAAAATAAGCTAAATTCCATTCTTCATTTTCAAAACACAATGCTTTATATTACATATGAAAACATGATAAAATCTAATAATAAATAAAATGTCAAATAGAGATATCATGAACAGTACTGATATCAAAAATCTATACCTTCAGCCTCTACACTAACCCCCATTCACACATCCACCCATGATGAAGTATCATTTTTCCTAGGGTACCTCCTAAAAAATGGCATCAGAGAATGATAGAGTGCAATAAGGTACAAGTCTATTTTTCTGCTGCCTTACAAATTAATCATAGTGTAGTAACTGCACCAGCTATTTTGAAGGGGTGGCATGCCCAATAGACAGAGATATTTACCATGACCTGGACCTCTTAACAAGCTGCACATCCTCTACATCTCTAAGCATACACATAACCCTTTGTTCAGTTATAAAAGTATGTATCAAAATTATGTTATATATATCAAATTATATATTAAAATTATATATCATGTTATTTATATTTATTCAAAGAGTCTTCCTTTTGACTTCTTAATCTTTTTATACTTCTTTAAGCTTGAAATTTTGGAACATATTTTCAATCATATCCAGGAAGGGATTTGCTATACTGAGTACCTCATAGCTTCAAGGTCACAACCATTGAATAGCCACATCTTTCAGAACCTAGGTTAGGCCAGCACCCAATGATATTTCCAATGATTCTATAAAAATTAATTCAGTTTCAAGTTTTCTTACTAACAAATCTTAGGTAACAAACTCTAGGCATTTGAACAGTTTTATTCAAGAATACTTATCTGTCTTGCATTTGAATTTTCTATAGTTTTGTATACTTAAAATTCAAGTTCTAGAATTTAGTCTTTCCCCAATGTCTTTCGATGTTAAGTCAACACAGATGAAGATGTCCACTCAGAGTTTATGAATCTCTTAAAGACAAAGTTCTAGTTGACCTGAGTCCTAGAATCTCAGAATTCCCTGCTGAAATGGTCTTAATTTGCTTCCAGTGATTGGGAAGCCCTCCTCCTATGGCCCATCATCTTCAGCAAAGACTCTACTCCCAGTGTGCAACTGTAGGTCCAGGAAGTGAGTCGAGAGCTGTTTATGTATTCTGTGCTTAAAACACAGACCAAAGTTTTCACATACACATATACAAGGCACCTTGTAGTATGGAAAGGAATTGAGGGTGGACAGAAAAAGAGTATAGGTCAAGGAGCAAGGGTCAGTGGCTGGAATCAGCTTTGGTATGGGAGTCTCAGTAGTCTGAGAACATTAAATTCAAACCCTCCTTCCTGATCATTTTAAACATATATTTGTAAAATCAAGAGGGAAGAACATTTTTTATTTAACATTTTTAAAGTTTGACTTATAACACCCAAATATTTAATATTTAGCCATATGTTATGATGTCCTCCACTTATACTATTGACTGTACCCTGAAATGTTAGGGGAAAGCCAGACTATGGCTTCACCTATGAGCAAATTAAAGATATCAAGCCAGCTGAGATAAACTAAATTCCTGATTCAACTAAAATACTAAACAGAGAGAACAGGAGGGAAACAGAGAGGGAATAAAAAATTTTATAGAAAAAGCAAGGGATGAAAAAAGAAAGAAGGTACATGAACAGTAAGGCTATATGTGTAGGAAAAGGTGAAAAGAGCCAGACAAAATAGAAGAGAAAGAAGAGAGGCGAGAAAAGAAACAAGAGAAAGAATAGAACTTACAGAATAGGAGTTTAGAAGAGAGCAGTTATACATAGAAGAACCTTGCTTGGATGAAGGGAGAATGAAATCTGTATTTAATCAACTTCTTAAGCAGATTTTCTGAATCTCTCTAAGAATCTATTGTATTTTATTACAGAAAAATAAATTAAACTACCTGGGTTCAATGATCAATGTTGTTCTAAAGGTCAACAAATCCATGCGTGCTTCTTTTCAATCAGTCCATCAGAGAGGGTCTAGGCTAGACATATCTGTGGACCCATAATTCTTAGGACCATTCTCTGATCAAAGAAGGCTATGATCTTACTTTGACCACTTGGATTGCCCAAAATCACCCCTGAAATGGTGAGAGTTTACAAACCAATGGATAGCCAATGAGCTACCATTCCTAAACTGGCCCACATGATCAGTAAAGAGAGAAAAAGTACCCTTAATTTAACCTCAATATTTTGCCATGTCTAATATCCTAATCTAATATTATTATATCTAAGAATAGTTCCCAGCAATAATTATACAAAATTTACATTAATTCAAATTTCATGTGTATATTCCTGAGTCATACATTAGAAATTATCTTTAAACATGAAGTATGTATAAATTTTTTAATGCTCTGATAAAAGTCAAAAATGAAAAAAAAAGTGACAAGATGCAATTTAAAAAACCCAAAATGACCAGGTGCATAAAGCTACAGTTTATTTTTTCCTACTTCTACACACTTATCAATACTACATAAACACTACACTATTTAGACTTAAAATGTTCTTCGCTGATAAGAGAAAATTGGGTAAGAATAATTGCAGTGCTAAAGCTACTGACAAGAGACTACGGAAATCAAAATACTGATAAATACTTTGTCCTCTTTCAGATTTTTTTCAATTCATTTAAAATCACAGGGACAGAACATCATGAAAGGAGACCAAAGACAACTACAGCTCTCTTGAGACTAATAAAAAGCCAGAATTTTCACGAAGAAGTAATAGCAATCTTCATAAGCCAAGTGGACTTGGCTTCAATGCGTATCTTTTTTAACATTTATGAGACTTCAAAGCCACTGTTTTGTCTTTCTTGGTAGTTTCTGTAGAAACAATTGCTTATTAAAAAAAAAAGTCAAAATTATAAGCTTCCATGGGAAATGCTATAAGCAGTGAAACAGATGTTGAAGACTTGCAATCCCAGATGCAAATGGATGGACAACAGAATTTATTTTTGAAGTCTAGATATACCATTCTCTTCTGGAGTTTATTGTTATAGCATAAGAGTATGAAAACTGCTCTTAACATTTTAATTAATCATTTTTAAAAGTTATCTATATTAGTTCCAAAAATGGTTTGAGATGTCAAAATATTCCACTCGAAGAAATGTGTCATTGAAATTAGGAGACAAACTTGTTTATCTCCTCATCTTCCAAAATTAACTTGGAAATAAAATTATTGATTCTATTTGCTTTGTAAAAGAATATAAAATTATTTTAAGAAGACATTAATATCAGTTCTATCATTATAAATAAATTACAGCATAATTTTAAATTCAGTTAAAAAATCTTACACACTTTTGGCTTAACTTTAAGAGTCATCAAAGCTTAAATAGTTGAACCTTTGATAAAAGTATAGGAAAAGTGAAAATTTAAGCACCATAGCATTATACTGAACTGTGAATGCAGTGGGAGATAGGAAGCATTTTAGAACCTCTTTATTTTATGTTAAAAACAAAAAAAACTTGAGAAACAACATAAGATTAGGAAAAAGAGCCTAGACACCTGGTGCTTGAGTGCCAGGTTTGAAACCAGAATGTACCACTTAAAAGATGTGTGATGTTGGCCCAATTACTTGACCACTTATGCCTTATTTTTATCTTTAATAAAAGTGGTAATACTAGTTCCTTCCTCATAAGTACTAGTTATAAGTACAAGAATTAAGTTAAATGATAAATATATTTAAAGGATTTAGAACAACAACAAAATGCCTACCACAAATGTATGAGTATTTGTTAAACATAATTTTCCTTGCTACTATTCTACCTGTATTTCATTCTACATTAGAAGCTCTTCTCGTCAATATAACATGTTCCACTAGTCAGTAGGTTAATTATTTAGAAGCTGGTTTAATGAAATGATCAGTAAAAAATGTAATAATACTTAAGTAAAATATTTTATGTTTATTTAAAACCTGTGAGTGCACATGTCCTAGCCAATAATTTTATGTAAAACCAAAGCCTTGTAACTCTGAAAATTGGCCTGTTGAATTAAATTTTATTATTTCTTTCTTGTCCTAGGTATCACCTACATTTCAAGTTGCTTTTATTTAAAGTAGAATTATTATAGATATTTGTGAAGTAAACTGAGAGAGAATGCATACAGAGTACTACAATTTCCCCAATCTTTAGGAGTTTCCTGGTCTACTACACATCAATTCTTTATTAGCAGCTCAACTTTTATAGTTTTATCACTATAGGTTTCTTAGAAGTATTTTTTTTTTCATTCTCATGATTCACATATTTATGTAGCAATCAAATTACCTAGATATTAATAACGAATGAAAGGGCATATATAGATCTGAGAATATAGCTGACTCCAGGGATAAGTCTAAGAGCATACATTGAATCTGAGATAACACAGATGTGCAAAAATTCAGAAAAGATCTTACTGTTATGAGCTTCAAGAGACTTGATCATTGTGTTCTAAAGAAAGGAAAATGAATCCCACAAGTTGGTTAAGTGGATCACTTAAGAGAACTTCAACTGTACTTTCTTTATATTATTGTTTATATGTCTGAGTCTCAATCTAGACTATGAACACTTTGAGAGATGAGGGCATGTTACATTTACCTTCATATTTCAAATATAGTGCTGGATTACAGCATGTGCTTTAGAACTATTGGCTGGATGAGTCTGAATTAAATATCTGAATTAATCAATTCAGATTCAGTATATTATCTTAACCTAAATTTTGCCAAACTTATAACACAGTCTATCTCTAAACTCACCTGTAACTATTATTATTCAAATTATCAAAAACTTTATTATAAAACGAGTGGCCTCATAACAGAGATAGTCACAAAATAATCCCTGAAAATAGTATTAGAGTTAAAATATAGTACAAATACTGTATATTTTGATCCAATGATGATAGTCATTTGAAAAAAAAATATTCTTATTTAGAGTTCTAAGCAAGGACAACAGCTAGGGGTCATCTGTCCTCCTTGCAGTCATTTCAAAATATTAGGCAATTTGAAGTATGATCTTTTGAATTATCCATTTGAGTCTTAAGAGTTTCTCTACTCTTTGTTTTTTCAATATATGTCTCATATTTCAATTTCTCGTGTTTACTCCTCAGGCTCTTGGAAACATACAGCAACTTTAATAGCACTCCCCCTGTGACAGGCATTTCATACACTGTACAATCAAAGCTTTTCAAGTCTGCTCTATAACTGTTGATTTGTTGATTGGGGTTTAACCTTCTCCTCTAAAGAAAAGCTTCTAAGAAGTGGAATTCTTTGTAGAGCCACAGTTTATGAGAGTGTTATATTCCCTACTTCATGCTGTTTGTCAGGTGAATGGGATAGCAATATCCAAAGATGAAGGGAAAAGGCACATATAGGTTTATTTAGAATCACAGTTCAAATCTTTGAAAAAGAGCAAAGTTGAACATCTTGTCAGATATTAGATATTATAAACAATGAAGTAGACTAGTTTAACCAAGAGCTTTTCTCTAAGTCAGCATTTCTCCAAGTGGTCCAGAGACTTTCAAAGGTCCTTGAGATCAAAACTGTTTTCATAATAATAGTGACAATATATGCCTCCACACTCTCACTCTGCATTCACAAGTGTATGGAATATAAAAGTTTGTTACTATGGTTTCATTTCCACATTGAAACTAACCTTTAGGAAAGTAATACTTGTCAAGTTTTATAGAAAAATATTTGTAATTATATGAAAAGACTATTATACTAGATTTTCTTTACATATTTCAACCAAAACATATAACAACAGATTAAATGCAGAAACAGATATGAGAATCCAGCTATCCTATATTAAGTCACATTAAATAGATTTGCAAAAAGGTATAATGTCACGTTTCTAATTTATATCTTCTTGTCTTGGTAAATATAATTTACTTTCATAAAAATAAGTTGTTTATATTAATTTTATAACAAGTTTATTATTGACATTTTGTATGAATTAATAAATATGCTTTTTTTCAGTTTTAAATCCTAATATGGTAAATATATGTGCATATTAGCTACATAAACCAAAGTTTTTTTCTATGGAGTCTCTGATACTTTATAGAGGATAAAGGGTTTTTAGAACATAATGTTTGAGAACCTCTGCCCTGAATGAAGCAAGTCTGACCTGAAAATAATAATACCACCTATTTTAATTGACATTGAAAGTACTTTTTTCCAAACAAAGAAAATTAATGGACTAGAGAGAACACTGAAGAATCTCTGTTCTGTTTACAATTCACATATTTTTTTCATTTCTAAGTGACATTGTGTAAGTTTCATAGCTATCAGCATGAAACAGATTCTGTCCGATATTGCAAAGCTCAGTATAATTATGCATAGTTACACATAACTATTCAGTTCCTTAAGTCAAGAGCTTTCAAATGACTTTTGAACTGCAATTATCTGTTAACAAAACAATAACAGTGACTAAGTTCCAAACAGAAAATATAATAATAAAAAATAATCTCTGATTCAAGTATGATAAATTCTTCTACTTAGTAGAATAAAACATAGAAAATTAACATGTAAATTATGAGTTACTTCGTTCTAAAATATATGAATTGTACTAATAGATCTGTATTGTATCTGCACAAGTTATTTTTAAAGTACGCACATGCACACACAACATACACATTAATGCTACTGTGTATCCGTTTAAGAATCAAAATTGATATTAAAGTCATCTAACTTAGAAAGAATTTATGAGTTTCAAAACGCCTGTGCTACTTGGTTTTTAGTTGCTGAGTTACTGAATGATATTAAAACAATTATGCAAAAAAAAAAACTGCTGTATTAAGCTATAAGACTCCTTTATCTTGTTATCATTTAAATGTTAAATACTTCATTATAGAGGTAAATTGGGTTTAAAATAGAATGTTCCAAGCAGAAGAGCAAAAAAATATAAGGTTAAACAGAGTGAAGAACCAGAGCTTCAATTTGTGGTATAAAGCTTCGTAGGGCACGGACTTATCTTTTGATATACTAAGAAAGCCAGACCTTCTGACATGCCCTAGAGACAGTAAAATACTGATATGGAACAAAAATGATGTGAAACAGATGTTAAGTGACAGAAGAAATGTGCATTGGACAACCAGCCTGTCATAAATATTGCACTCTTAATCAGAAAGCATCTGTCTTTTCATTTCCTTTTCAGCAATCTCTGCATTGTATTTAATCTGCACAGAATGCTGCTCCTAACAGGTGCAACAATGTTTACAAATTGAAAATCTTAGTTAAATAAAGTTTACAACTAGAGATCTTTCAATTAATAGGACAATATTTTATGATAAGGAATAATTCCAACATTCAGCAAATCCATAGATTGATTTCCATTTGTGAAATTTAATTATTGGAAAATTAAAGTATAGACACCAAGAAAAGCTAAAGGTGAAAAAATCTTCAAAAAATCTTCTGCAACATAACAGCATTCAAAGAATCTATGGAAAAAAGGTATTGGTGGGAATGTGGATAGCATAAAATTTTGGGGATAGAGATTATAAAATGTCATATTTAATAAAAAATTACTTTAGAATTAATAATGTCCCATATGTTCAAGAAAAATGGTGTCTATGTCACTAGTTTATTTTCCTACAGTTAAATTTTTTGTTATCATTAGTCATTGTTGAAATTAAATATAACAGATTAATAATCAATCTTGCTGGATAAAAAAATGGCAGAAATACTGTTTACTTTGTAATCACCTAAATAAATTTTAAATAGACAATTTCTCAAAAAAATATGGGCATAATTATAAAATTAGCTCACTTAGAACATATACACAGTTTTAAAGTGAAAGGGACTACAGAATTTTCTGCTTTAACTTTAATTATAATTTCATTCAAAATGAGTGCAGATATAATGAACTCAGTTCCTACAAGAGCCAGGGCAAGTAATATAGGTAACATGAGTCTGGTAAAACATGAGGTCTTTTATTTTGATCATCTATTTTCCAATTTTTAAAAGAAACAGGTGTTGAGGTTATTATGCTGAGTGAAATAAGTCAGACAGAGAAAGATAAATACCATATGTTTTCACTTATCTGTGGAATCTGAGAAACAAAAAGAATAAACTAATCAAAAAGTGACTCACAAATATAGACAATTTGGTGAAGGACAAAGGCAAGGGTGGTGCTGGGAGAATGGGGTGGAGTTAAAGAAGTCCAAATTAGTAGCTGATAGATGGTCATGGGGATAAGGAGTATGGCATAGAGAATGCAGTCAGCATTAATATATTGGCTAGGTAGAAAACCAGAGAAGAGAAGAAACAATTAGGGGGATCATTTATAAACTACATAAATGTCTAACCAATGTACTGTATACTTGTAACTAATAAAACAAAAGAAACAGGTGTTGAAAACATAATATTCTTAACTGCACTCTTGAACAAATAGCACAACAGATTTTTTAATAAAGAATATGGTAACCTAGTAAGTAATACATGATTTAGCTGATTGTGTCTGGGGGGTTGGGGAGGAACAATGTTTCTAGAAATTCAATTTTTAGATAAAGCACAGGAAAAACAAAATATATCTGTGGACTAGATCTTGCCCTTGGGCTTCCTCAATTTGCCACATTTAGTGTAACAGTTGAGAGCATCAGCTTACTTTTAAACAGATCTGAGGTCAACTTCTATCTTGGTCATTCATTAGTTTTATAATATTGGAAAAGCCACTAGATTTTAAACTTTATTTAATCTACAGCAAAAAGCGTTAGTAATAATAGCTGACTTATAGGGATATTTTTAAATATTAAATGTGATATGAGTGAGTTAAAAACACATAGCACAGTAAGTACTCAATAGGCAGCAGGTATTATTTTGTACATTATATTTGTAATATATATTATACAATATATGAACATATGTTATATTTTTAAATCTAATTTCAAATTCATGAAAATACTTCAATTTTCTTACCTACTTTACTAATTGGATAAATCTTTATATCATGGACAAAGCCTTTGAATGTTTATAACCCCTTTAATGTATATAAATACTTAATATAGATTAACAGAGAAAACAAAGATTATCTGTTCTTTGAAGAGTTCACCACACAAAATTATCTCATCTTAAGCATTTATATTTTACGAGTCAAATCTATTTTTTTAAGTGTTCCACACTAAAGCAATATAAACAAGGTCATTTGTTATAAAGCATAAGGGATTCTATTTTAATTATGTTTATGGAGATAAATATAATAGAAAATGATTTTGATGATGGAAGAGAGTCTGAGTATAATTAAAAAAAAATTATTAGCTTCTTTAGATTAAGCCAGTTTTAGTAGACAGACTTCAGCCTTAGGAGTTTCACAGTGATGACAATACTTTCTTAGAACTTCACCGGTAGTGACTTCCAACTCTTCTCCCTATTGACACCTCAGATTCTCTAGCTGATCTTAATGAAATGCCACCTCTTCAGCCTTAGAAGCTAGTTTTCCTTAACAATTAATAAGCTCCTCCCTTTCACTACTGTGTTCTTATCTAAAATGTTTAGAAATTCTCCCACTGATATGTTGGACCTACAGACAATAATAATTGTGATGATAGATATGGTTGACAGAGGCCTTATTATATGCTCAATGTTAGCCAAGCCTTTTACATGCATAGTCTCATTTATTCTTACTATGGCTCTATGAAGTAGATGCCATAAATATACAAAGGTTTCTCATCTCTAAAATAATTGTGAAAAAGGTTAGATCATTTGCCTAGTAAGTATCAGAATCAGGAGTCAACTATTAGTCCCATTCTTAAGGATATACTATACTGCCTCTCTGAATTCTTGGCTTGAAATTCAACCAAGATGAGTCAGACATGTATTGAATAAAAGCTATTATTCAATGTGTTAACATGACAGGAGCTGGATGGGCTGAAATAGGGAAATGATAAAGAGATATTAAGAAATATCAGGCTAAAAAATTAAAAATAAGTTAATTTCTTAATATATCGATGTAAGTATAATGCATATAGTGGCTTTGCATAAAAGGAAAGATACTTCTACACATGTATCTCATTTTCAAACAACAATAGCATAGGAAAATCCAAATGTAAAAAATAAAATCATAATGATTACTTTTACATTACCCAATAATTTAGTTGTTAAAAGTTGTTAGTCATCATTCGCTGTTTACAGAGGAACTAAAGTGTGTGTGTGTGTGTGTGTGTGTGTGTGTGTGTGTGTGTGTGTGTGTGTGTATCAGAGGGGTAGGGGAGAGATGCAGAGAAACATAAAGCTGAATACTGCTAAAAGCTATCATAAATTAAGTTATTGCATACTAGAAGTTGAGCTTATAAAAATATAAATACATCTTTTTAGGAACATCTGTGATTAAGAACAAAGCAGTCCTAATTTTTCAGCCATTATTTTGTTAATGTTAATAATTACCTAAAGCAGCCCACTTGAGGCTTTTAAAGAGCTCCCAAAAAGGCATGCAATTTAAAAGAAATAAGATATTTTAATAAGTTTAGATCTACAAAGAAATAGTTTACTGTGACACAATTCTAAAACATATTAAAATGCCTAAAGTCCAATAGATGGATGAACAAAGACTTAATTAAGGTGAATCATGGCTCTGCGATATTGTTTTCGAAAAAGCCTACTATCTTCATTTTTAAAAAAGTACTATCTTTTTAGAAAGAAAAACTGTTGATAAACTTCAGGTAACTGGTTCACAAGACACATTAATATACAGCAAGTAAAATGCATTTTCCCTTGGGCAAGGAGAGGAGAATCTATTGCACATGTCATCTGTTTCTGTGAATACTGAAACTTACAATTATGTTTTGATGTTAATCCAACTACTGCAAATTTCTTGTTGCAAAGCACACTGTGAAAATGTGAATAACAGTATAAATCTTTTTAAATTGAATTCAATACTATTGAAAAGAGCTGATTATTTCAAATACTGTTACAAAGCCTCTGAACAAGAATAACTCTTTAAATAAAGCAGCTTCCAGTGACCTATTTGGCAAGAAAGATAAATAACCAGAATAAAATTAAATTCTACATGTCTGCTATATTGTGTCCAAATATGGGTGTTTTGCAGTTTTAGAAACAATCACCTGTAATGCTTTGATGTCCTCATAAGCAAACTGCACAGTGGGAACTCCAAGATGGTTGATGAAATATTCGGAATCACCTTGTATCTGTACAGAACTGACATTGGTTTTTGGGCACTGAGCTCTTCTAGAACAGTTGGAATTATTTTTCTGAAAAACATAATTTAGATTGTTAGCACAAACTATGAATCTCAGGTCATCCATATATCATTGCTACTCAAAAATGTGGTCCATAGATCAGCAATATCAATGTCACTCAGGAACTTAGCCAAAATACAAATGCTCAGGCTCTGCCCATGTCCTTTGGAATGGGAGGCTTCAGAGACAGAGCCCAGGGATCTGTGCTATAACACTGCTCTTTGATTTGGGATTCTGATGCTCATAGACCAACACTGGCCTAAATCAGGCTTTCCTTGCTGTTCTTGCTTCAAAAGCATTTTTATCATACATTTGTTATGAACTGTAATTAATTCTTTCATTTGAAATATTTTTAAAGAATGTGAGTCCCTAAAAGGGTTTAGGGGTTGTTTTTCCTCTCATAAATTTAAAGGATGATTTGCTAGTATATAATTCCATTGTTTTTAATGTTTTTTGAAAACCACAGAAAGAATGTTCTTCTTAAAAGCATATTCCTACATAAGAATATATTCCAACAACTACCATGGATCATCAAGGACCACAAAGCTAAGTGCAACCTCTGGGGAAATGTAATGAGATAGACTATTATTTCTTTAAGAGTTGTCTAATTCACAGAATAAATGACAGTAGCTTTACAAAAATAAAAACATAATAATAAAAAACAAAGTAAATTAAGGATTTCTATAACTAATATTGTATAGAAATGTCTTTTAATTAAAATTTTTAAAAATCTAGAGTCTTTCTGAGATAATATTGTCTTAAGTATGAAACATGGAGGAATACCAATCCCTTCAGCATTAATGATGAGGTGAGACAATAACATGAGAATATCATATCTAATAGGCAGAAAGTATGTACTCAATACACATTTGCATTGAATCAAAACTCAGTGGATTCTTCAACTCTCCCCCTCCACCATTTGGCTTCTTTGGCATGATAGAGTTTTTAAAATACTTTAAAATATAACCTAGCAAAGATTTGGAAGTATGCAGGTTAATATACAAAAAAATAAATTACTCCAACTTCTTAAAATCATAGTGCTAGATATATTATTACCTATCCATTTTTCTCTGAAGACCTAAGAGAAAGATCTTTGTAACAAAGTTAAAATCAATTAAAAAACAGAGCCTTGTGAGTGTTTATAACATAGGCAAGGTTTCAGCTTAATGTAATTTACAAATATCTTGAGTAATTAAGCACTTTGGAAATAGGAAGTAAAAAGAGTATTCTACATACTGGTGACTTCCATCAATCTGTTTCTTTCTAAAGCCCATGCTTCTAAAAAAAAAAATTAATTCTCTTTTACTTCCTGATATCTTCCTGTGGTGAAGGCTCCTGGAGGTTTTATACCTAGGACAGTTTAGGTAGAGTATTGTGTATTCCCAAAGAAGAGCTACTGTAAAGTAGCAGATCATGAAAAACAAACAAACAAAAAATCCTACTTTATATCATGTAAAAACTACAGGTTTTTTTTTTTTTTTTTTGAGAGCCAGGTGTTAAACTGGCACTTGTGAGGGTATTTGTTTAGCCAGAATAAATTTTTTTCTAATTGGATTTGAATATCTTAGGCAGGCAAGACATTGGCCCATGTCCCATCCACCACGCTGAGCTGTCTTCACACATTCAGATTTACTGAATGATGGCCTAAGAATTTGTAGAACCTAAACTGGTGCACCCTTTTATGTTGTTAATGATTTCATAGAATCTAGTCTTTGCCTTTCCCTAGCCAATGAAATTAAAAATCATTTAAGGGATCTACTTTTTCTTTACTATAGCAACATCTATATCTTTTTGAGACATCATATGTATCCTACTCTACCTCAATAAAAATATAGGTTTGGCTTTAATTTTATTTTGCATAAATAATTCTAAATAGCCACTCCAAGTATCAGCCACACTCCTTAAATTTTTTTCCCCAACAGAACAATGGCATGGATCAAAAACTGACAATTTCAAATTTTACAATATGTTTCTATAAATCACATTTAAAAAATAAAATATAAATGTGATTTATATATAAATATATTTGATATTATTTCTGTTAAGTCATTATATAATAGCTTCCATCTGATGAAAACTATTAGCTTTCCTGTTATACAAGTTTCTAAATGGTACAAATGACCGAACTCCATTTAATCCATGCACTCTTTGATTTAATAATTAAACAAAGCTCAGTTCTTATTTAGACTAAGTTTTTTATTGTCCAGAGCATTCTTTTTGAAACCAGTACAAATTCTCTTCTAGTCTCATGGTTCTTGTCTACTCCAATACCATAACTTTATTATTGTCATCAATTCCATTCCCATCATTTCTTACATATTAATGTAATAATTCCAACATCATTACTTCCATATTTTGTATTTTTCAGGCAAATCAAAAGGTCAATATCCTATCTTCAGGATTACATTCCCTAAAATACTTCTGCACTTTTTTCCCTACTCTTGTTTGCTTTACTTCACCATGTTTGAAAAATCTATCTTTTCCCTAAAGGTTTGTATTGTCATCTCATTCATATATAAAAACTCCTTTGTAAACCAGTTAAGATAGCAACAGAGTGAGAATTATCAAAAATTATTTTTAAATTATATTTGAAGGTTAAACACTATTAAACCACACCTGTGGTGCTACATATGTACTATTTATGGAGAGAGTATACAGAACAATAGGGTTTTGTGGCCCCAGAGATAGTAGGCCTACATCTGGAAGCACTTGGCTATGGAGGTTCATGTCAGAATTAAGCCCAAATGGTAAAAGCTTCAAGAAAATCAATCCAAAATTGGAAGTTTTAGGGGCAACACAGGGGTTACTCAGGAGCCTTTATGAGACCTGTTCCTTACATACTGAGTCCAAAAGTTTCCCTGTAAAGTCCTGCAGAGAACTTATCTCACCAGCCCACAAACATCTCTCACTCTCCCTGACCCTGCCCTTATTCTTAACTTCCTACTCTCCTGCTATAACCAGTGATAAAAAGAAGAAAGAAACATGTGACCCCAAGTTCCAAGCCTCTGTTTATTTTATTCTTCTGCGCTTTTGTTTCAGCTAGTTTCAGAGTGAAACAGCCAGGATAAAAAAGAAGACAGTTTGTAGATTTCTTTTTCCCAATTAATTTTATCTGGAGATTTTCCTTAAAAGAAGAATATTCCTGGTACAGAAACCTGGACCCTCTAAATCTTTTTATTATTCATTACTTTAAAATATAGGCCAAATTCATGGACCTTAAGTTATCCTAAATCTATATTCTGACCTAATGTAAATTGTTTTCCCACACAGCACTTTAATGTATTATAATAGATCCATATCATGTAATAGATACTGATCTACTCGACCCCTTTAAGCACTAGTATCTGAGACGTAAGTAGAAAGAAAATTTAATTTCTTTCATTTTACTAGAAGTTAGCCACTATGGGAGAAAGAAAATTGGTAACAAATTTGTACAGGTCAATTAATTTTAAAAATCTATTTACAAGGCTGAGTAAATTCAAATTAAATATTTCATCCAATGAGTTCAAAATACTCCATATTTAATGTTTGATAACAAGCATTTTATTCCAGTTCATAAAATAAGCAAGTTCAGGCAAAAACTGTAGTTATGTCACTTATTTAATTTCATATCACAAGTCTGTGGAAGACCTGAAATGAAATCACCCTCTGAATCCTAAAGCTATAAGGCTGTATGCTCTTTTCAAGTATACTAAAAGTCAAAATCCTAAAGCTATAAGGTTGTATGCTCTTTTCAAGTATACTAAAAGTAAATAATTACAGAAGTGAAATATAAGAAATTAAGTCAAATTGGCATTAGCTGAATAGTGATACCAAGACACATTGACAAGTTTCCAAAATATTTTAAATTCATTTTAATAATTAAAATATTTTATTTCTCCCACACTTTACTTTCCCCTACACACATAAGTATTCATACTATATACATAAGAAAGATAAATTGATTACTTCTTCAAACAGTAATAAATGTATCAAAATAAAAGTATTATATTCTACACCTAAAAGTAAAATTAAATCAATGTTTTTCACTTCAGAATCATTCTTGTAACTTCAGTTATGTAGAAATAATTTATCTTTCTGATTTTCCTGGTTTTCACAATATAATAATGTTCCAATTATAATAATGATGCTTATATTATTTTTAAAGTGATTTCTCATTATAGGTACTGAGATGTGTCAACTTGACCAGGCCACCACAAAATGCCCAGATATTTGGTCAAACATTATTCTGCATGCCTCTGTTAAGGTGTTTTTTGGATGAGCTTAGCATTTGAATTGGTAGACAAACTAAAGTAGATTGCCCACCCTCATGTAGGTAGGCTTGAATTCAATCAGTTTAAGGCTGGACTAGAACAAAAAGGCAGACCTTCTCAGGAATAAAGAGGAATCCCCCTGCTTGACTGCCTTCAGCTGATATATAGGTCTTTTCTTTTCTTTGGACTCAACTGAAACATCAGTTCTTGCGTCTCATGTCTGCTGTCTTATAGAGTGGAATTTACACCATTGGCTCTCCTAGGTCTCCAGTTTGCCAACTGCATGCAGATCTTGGAACAGCTCAGCCTCCATAATTGTTTGAGTAAATTCCTTATAATAAATCTCATATATTTTATCAGTTCTATTTCTCTAATGAACTGTGACTAATATAGATACGCAAGTGGTAGACTACGTTTCTGTTTAAGAACTGGTGAAAATTAAACTTTAACTTTTAAGTAAGTAATGGTAGTGAGAAGTTTTTTTTTTCATTTGTTTGATTAACTGGAGGCAATTAACAAATAAACAGAATTTTATTAAAATGTCTTTTCTTTATAATTTATAAACATGATCCTAGGAAATGTGACCATGTGAACAGGTAAGGGATTCTAGAGAAATCATTACGTTTTGAAACTGGAAAGAACCTAAAACCTTAATTCCTAAGGGTTTTTATCCTGAGGTCCACATAGGGGGGAAAAAATAGAGAAAGATTATTGTGTACACACACACACACACACACACACACACACACACACACACACACGTATAGTTTTCCATTGAAACTTAACATTTTATTTAAATATGAAGTAGACCACAAGTCCAATGTGATTAGCAGTGCCTGTAAAATGTAAATAAATAAAATCAGGCATTTTCATATCATCTTTCAGTTGTAGTGAATAAACTCATCACAAATTTGAAAAGATGGCTGTTATGAGACACTTCGTTGAATTTTCTAGTTCAATGTGTTAATTTTAAAAAGCTTATATATTACTAAAATAAAAATGTGTCTTTTAATTTTTAGATAACTACAGTTTGTTATAACTGGTTTCCCTTATAATCCTGTGTCTTTTCATTAAGCATTTTAAAACATTATTTCTGAGAATGGGTCTATATAGAATTTATCAACCAGCCAAAGTAGTACAGAGAGGGGATATCCCCCAACAAAACAGCTACATTTTACAAATTAGGAATCAGAGACCCTGTATCAGCTGTTTCAGTTACCTGTGGTTAACTGTGCTCTAAATATATGAAATGAAAAATTCCAGAAATAAGCAAATCATAAGTTTTAAATTGCACACTATTCTGAGTAGCATGATGAAATCTCTTGCTGTCCCACCCCATCCTGTTAGAACATAAATCATCCCTTTCTCTAGCATGTATCCACCTTGTTTATAGTACCTGTTCAGGTGTTATTAGTCAGTTACTTTGTAGCGGGCTTGGTTACCGGATGGACTATTCCAGTACCACAGTGCTTGAGTTCAAGGACCCCTTATTTTACTGAAGAATGGCCCCCAAGAGCAAGGATAGTGATTCTGGCCAATTCAGATATATCAAAGAAAAGTCATGAAGTACTTCCTCTCAGTGAAAATCTATGTATGTATAGGAAAAAAAAAACACATAGTATATATAGGGTTCAGTACGTGTTCGTGGTTTCTGGCATCTGCTGGAGGTCTTGGAATGTACTCTCTGTAAATAAAGGGGCTGGGGACTACTGTTCTGACTTTCTAGAAACTTTTAAAAGTTATCCTTAACACCAGTATCTGATAATAAATTTTGTATACATAAAATATACTTTCAAAATAGTAAATTTTTTAAAAAATTAATAAATATTATGCAATGCCTTCATGAAAGACTTGAGCAGGGAGAGCAACTGGCTTTTATCTTATTTTAAAATGGAAATTTTAAAATGTGATTTTAAAAATCTCTAGTATCTCAAGTTTTCTGCAAAGTTTTAATAACCTACTTACAGAGTGTTTATAAAATGTTTTCAGCCTTAAAAACTAATATATACAAGTAGAATCACCAAACTCAAAAATGTACTCTAATTCTGTTCTTATCTTTAATTTTTAAAACTTCAATCTTTTTCTAGAATGAGGGGATATGTTACTTTATATTTGAAATACTTGAAATTAGATTGAAGCTATATTTACACATGAATGAATGCTATAATGATCACTCTCTAAAGATAAAAATGGAGATAAATAAAAATATTTGTCCTTGTTTTTATTCTAACATCTGTTATCTCCCCTCTTCTCCAAATCTATTACTTCCTTTTCCTCTTCCTGACCAACTTAAGGTTCTGACCAATAGGCACATGATAGTAGAAGACCTAAGTTTTTTTTTATTTCTCTTCACTTGAGGCTTTGTGTAACAATAAAAATAGATGTGTTACTTTTAATTTTAAAAAATATTCACAATTCATCCAAACTGTGGGGTATAGATAAAAATCACTAATATAATAAAATAGTATCCACACTATGGTGTCTTATATCACAATAAATTACAGGTTAATTCATCTTTAAATGTAATAATAAAGAATATAGAAGAAACAATGGAAGATAATTTTAATAATCTTAGAGTAGAAAAGACATTTTTGAGATGACAACACAAAAGACAAAAAAATTATTAATTATTCAAATTATATAATATTATAGCTTTCTGAATGACAAAAATTACCATAAACAAGAATAATTAAAAACCTGGGAAAAACAGTTATAAGTCATTTTATAGGCAAAATGGCTAGTTTCTGTAAAATATATAAAAAAAGCTGATCAAAAATAGTCAATGAATATGAACTGACATTTCACAAAAAAACAATTATGAATGACTTATATACATAAAAAATATAGAAAGTATCTTTGTATATCTACAAAAAATCTTTGGCAAGTTTTATGCTTTGTGCATGTGGAAATACTGGTGCCTCATATATAGTTGAAGAAAAAAAGTGATACAAATCCTATGATTAAATAAATTATATCCATAAAATGGAATAATAAGCAGTATTTAGTAAGAACAACAACAGTATTTATGCATTGCCAATAAACAATTTTCAAGATACATTTTTACAGGAAAATAATGTGTAGACAGATTCTGTAAGGTGTTATTTGTGTTTAAGAAAAAAATAAAAAGGATGTGTGTGCTGTGATATATGAAAATGCTACTTGCCTAGGGGGAAGAACAGGTTTAGAAAGAAGACATTTTATTGTCTACTTGTTTATTACTTTTGAAATGTAAATCTGTGATTGAATCACCTGCCAAAAATCAATGTTACATTTTTCAAATCTCCTTTGAACTATATGTTCTGTGTTCCCTATTCCAAGATTCCCTTGATTGTAAGATATAATATCAACTTAAAAGCAGTTTTGTTGGATGATTGGAAGGAAACAAACCATACAACAGATATCTCCCAGTTATAGAAATTTTAACATTTTACAAAATGCCTAAGAGTAGAGATATGGGGTATTTAGAGTTGTATTACTGAAAACCATTTACTCTAAAATCAATTTAGGACATATATTTAGGACATATGGGTCAGCCACTTACAGTTAGACATCATAATGGATCATAACACAACCCTGTGAGATGGGTGAAACAAGTATTACTATTCCATTTTATAGATTAAAAGCTTTGCTACCTGCTGGAGATACAACCATAGCAAAAGAAATGGCAGGCAGGGATTTTTAACTTTTGATAAATTGCTATCCCTCATTCTCCCAACCACCTTCACCCTAGTCTAATGAGTTCCTCTACCCCACACATTAAAAAAAAAAAATGAGGATGAATTCCTCAGTTTGTTTGGAAAGAGTTGGTAGGCTGCTGACTAATTAAGTAAGTAAATTAAAATTATCTTTCAATTTCAGAAAAATGGTGAATTGAAAATAATTTACAAGATAAAAACTCCACAGATTCCTTTGCCATTTTGACACTTTTTTAATAGGTTTGATGTTGGTCACTCCAATAGCTAAAATTATTTCTTCGTGAAATGCAAACAATATATAGAGTGACAGCCCCAGAGCCCTTCCAAAAAAACTGTACTTTGATTATATCGAAATGAAACCATGAGCATATTGAAAAGGTAAAGCAGAACCATCCAAAATGACCTTCGGTCAACACACTGGATGAAAGCATACAGCCCCTGGGCACAATTCTATACCACAGGATCAAGATATAGATTTTATGTCTCAATGAAGGATAACAACTCTGGTTTCACAATGCTGTTCCATGCTAAGCATTTGGCTGACATAACATAACTTCAGCTATTATTTCACCAGCTTTTTTGAGGTTTGTCTTAAATAGCTTCCCCTAGCCTCATAGGCAATGCTATTTAAATAATACAGTGTCAGCATTTCAGGTTTGTATTCCAGCTGCTGGGCATTAAAAAAATTAACTGAAAACCAAACTGGTTTTTGATTCAATATTAACTTTCTCAGGCTGCAAATATTTTTAATGAAATATTTAAACAAGATCTTCTGTAGATAAAAGTTTAGTAACTTTCCTTCAAAAAAAAATCAGACACTTCAATTGAAGTCAGGGAAAAATTGGAGTTAATGTGTATATATTTAGCATCATTTAATTTAATAGACAATGGGCAAAAGTTTACTGTCTTCTCTATGACCAGGATTACAGGGCAGTTGTAAATCAGGTGGGGATTTTCAGGTTTTTTAGAGGTAATTCATTTATTTTAGGAGGGCACCGGAAGAAAAGCTGAAAAATGTAGTTGGCAAACAGGAGGGCAAAAGGATGTGGATGGCATACAATCACACATTACCATTTCAAGCAAGTGCTGAGAGTGAGAAATCAGGGAGAGGATATAACACCATCAGCAGTACTGTGTCTAACTTTGACAGATGACAGCATTGTTGCATAGCCCTAAAGCCCTGGGCCAAAATAACTGCTAGCCTAGAGAAAACTTTGCTAGAATAAGTTCATTAGAGTTTCGGAGGCTACCATTGTGTCTAAGAAGCACTGTGCATAGGAGACCCAGATTGTACCCATGACTCACACCCAAGTGACAACCCTCATATGTTAGGTTTATTTGTATCAGACCTAAGACCATTATTTTTTGCAGAATGTATCAGGAAGTTTTATAATTACATCACTCGTTTTAATTCTTTGTATTTTTTGTGTCTCTCCTACATGTTTTTTTTTTTTTGAGAGCAGAGAATGTTTTTTGTCCATCTTTCTATAGACCCAATACTGATCAATCCAATAGATAATATTTTTTCCAATGAGAAGATATGGTAAGGAAGAGGAGAAGAAAAGAGCTAAATACCATCTGGCTGAGCCTAGGTTTAGACCTAGAAATTACTGGACTCAGAGTGCCAAAGACACTGCAGGAAGTGAAGATGATTTCTTGTAATTTCATGAGTCATGACTATTCTGGAAAGCATCCTCTTAATTCCTTGCTGAGTAGAATCTGCTTTCATGTAAACCGTGTATCCCATTAGGTATCTGTAGGAAGTCAATAAGTATGCATTGACATTACCAAGTACATTGTGGTAAGTAGGTGCTTGAGATAAATATTAAAAAACAATCAAAGCATAACCCATTAAGAGACTGAAGATGAAATAGCTGATTTTGCATTCTCATTTAAAAAGCAATGTTTCTTTGCAGTAGTATAACTTCACTGCAATCATTTAAGTTCCTGAAGCCTTGAATTCCTCAAACATAAAAACGGGATATGTGTACAATATTAGAAGGTTGAAAGTAGTAAATTAAATAATGCATGCAAAGCACTCGGCACCAAGCGCTTTTATAAGTACTTAGTATATAACTATTATTATTATGAATTATCATTACTACTAAAGTAACACTCACACACACAACCTTCCTACATTTATGTATTTGACAATGTCTTCTTACCAAAACTACTTAAAACTGCATATTTTCTTACCCTCTAAGATGTCAAATGCTCATATTTAGAAGGCTAAGTATTTTACCATTATCTAATGCACTTTTCCTAATGAACTTTGGTTTTAAAAGAGGTTCTTTATATGTTTTTTATTTATTTTTTCCTAGTTAAACTCTTTGGATTTCATAAAGTAGTTCATATGATATAATAGTATTTTGTTATTTAAATATTCTTGCTAAATGCATTAAAAGAGAATATTTTAAATGTTATGCAAATATTAAATATTGTAAAAAATGTGTTCCCTTTTGATTTCCTGCAAAAAAAACAAGGCTTTTTTTTTAAGTGGTGGTAGAAGTATATAAAAGATGATTATCTATACCTGAGAAATAATAAAATATCATTACATATTCTCATTCAGTATCAAGGAATTTTAAGAATTTCTTTAATTTTTCTTAAACTAGATGTTTCCTTAATAAATTTATTATTTTCTTAAAGAATAATTCTTAACACTGCAATTATAAAATTGTTATTATAAATACTACCTATATAAACTCATGACATTTTGATTAAAATATAGATTGGATCAATATAAATCTAAGATAGGAAAATACTTCAAAATAGTATAACTAATGACAAAAAGTAACAGCTGAGCAAAACAGTAATGATCTAACATTTTAAAAAGTTCATAATACCAAATTCATATTTAACTAATATGTATTCTGTATCTACTATGTATCTTTATATATAATACCGTATTGTATCTTTATTACAACACTTGAGGAGAAAATCATTCCTAAACTGTTTTAAAGCCACCATTGCTAAAAGAAACTAAGAAAATCATCTGTAGACATTCAGGTGGTGGTAAGGCCAAAATGTGGACCATGGTTTCTGTTCCCAAGTCCAGTTTTCTCAATTCTTTAACTCTAATGCTGGAATTCCAGTGAAATCAACTTTCAGAATTCACCTTGTAAATCCCCTCTCCCCATCATCTGGAACTTGGAGCACTTTGAAATGGAGACTACTTTGAAATGAGACTTTGTGTTGGAGTTGACATTTTGCAGATAGGCACAAAAAGGCACATCAAAGACCCTTTAGTATATTGTTTTGCCATCTGCCACATTGACATCTTACTTGGATGTGAAATAGGTACTTCAGAACTAACTCATCAAGGATTAAATTCCACATTATGCTGAATGAAAGAAGCTGGTCACAAAATGACAAACACTGTATGATTCCACTTACATGAGTGTTACAAACTGGACTGTGTTTCCCCAAAATTCATAAGTCCTACCCCTCACTGTGACTGTATTTGAAGATAGAGACTGTGAGGAAAGAAGGTTAAATGTGGTCCTAAGGGTGGAGCCTGGTGCTCTTAGGAGAAGAAGGGAAAAACAGAATTCTCTTTCTCAACCAGGTAATGATACAGCAAGAAGGCAGCTGTCTGCATAACAAGAGAGCCCTCACCAGGAATCAGTGCTTTGATCTTCGACTTCCAGCATCCAGAATTGTGAGAGGTAAATGTCCATTGTTTAAGCCACCCAGTCCATAGTATTTTGTTATAGCAGCTCAGACAGATTGATACAATTAATTATGTAGAGTAGCCAAATTTATAGAGAAAGAAAGTAGAATTGTGGTTGCCAGAGACCAGAAGCGGGAAATATTGGGGAGTCAATTAATGGATTTCAGTTTTACAATGTGAAAAAGCTCCAGAGATTGGTTGCACAACAATGTGACTATACTTAACACTACTGAACTGTACACTTAAAACTAGTTCAGATAGTAAATGGTGATGTTATGTATATTTCACTGTAATTAATTTTTTATTTAAATAAAAATAATTAAAAAAATAATTTTTCCTCAAACCAGCTCTTTTCCCTGTGTTCTTATTTCCAAATATGGCCCCAACAATTACCCAGTTGCATTTATTAGAATTTCATAGTCATTCCCTACTTTTCACCTTATTTTTTCCTTACACATTATTTAGTGTTTCTCAAACTTTGGCAAGCAAGAGATCATCTGGAAGGTCTTGTAATAACACAAATTGTGGTTCTCTTTCCCCAGAGTTATGAATCAGTGGGCCTTGGGTGTGGTTAAGAAACAAGTATATACATAATAAGGACAGGATAAGAGATTAGAAGATGAAAAGTAATTACTGCTATCACAAAAGCAGATTTTAAAAATATATAAAAAGTTCACAAGGTAGTTTTCAAATTTCTAAGAAATAAGATGTTTTTTTCACAAATAACAACTTTATTCTCCAGAGTTCAGTATCTGTTTACCTTGTTTTTTTCTTTCTTTTTTATTTTTATTTTTTTTGGTTATATGTTTGGCATTTAGTGAAGCAATTTCAATTTTAAATGGACTAAATGAAATAATTTCATAAACAAATCAAAAATAGCACTTTACCTGGAATACCACTTCTATCATTTGAAATCAAAAGTGTTTCTTTTTCTTTTTTAAACTATTGGTTCTGATAGCCTGGTTTTTAAAAACCATATTCTATATGTGCTTTATACTTTATAAAGGAGTTTAACCTATGTACTCTTCTTATATTTTCATAGCACTTTGAAGTAATTAGGGTAGTACAGCCATCTGGCAGATGAGAAAATTGAAATAAAATAGGTAAGCAATTGCCAACAATTATATAAATAACAGAGACTCCGGTAGACTTGGCTCTTACTCTTTATTTTTCCCTTCTTAATGGCTTGTCAAAAGATATTTTTCCCTTTGTCGTCGCTTCAAAATTGTATCCTCTAATTAAAATTTATTTTTATTTTTTTGGTGAATATATGTCAAGGAAGAAGTAGGAGATAAACTATTATCATTACCTACCCTTATTCTGTACTATGCTGATCACATTAATAATAGCTAAGGTGACTGGCTAACTGAGCCTCTGCTCTGAGCTCTACAGTCCATTGCCCTCAGCCTCAGTTGAATCAAGAAAACTATCCTTAAAGATGACCACTCAGAAGTTAAATTTAAAAACAAAAATTAAGAGGTTTTTTTTGCCCTGAAAGTCAATTTAGTTCAGTTCTTGAATATTCAAAAAAATTTCCATTAAGCATCTTGGAACTCAGAAACAACAAACTGAGCATGGCAGTAATAATAAGGTAAGGAGGTGCTCCTCTCTCAAATACTAATCATTAGTTTTAATCTCTTGGGGTTGTCTATAATATGAATGCCATTAAGTAATCAAAAAATTTAATAATATATATATTTTATATTTTATAACCATTGAACTAAGTGTGATATCTTCTAAAGAAGGCATATTATGAACAAAAACAACAAAAACAACAACTATATATATATTTGTATATACATATATATGTATATATATGTATATACATATATATATATGTGTTTGTGTATATATATATATATATACATATATATATATATGTGTGTATATATATATATATATAATCTTCAAAAAGTTTGTGAAATAGTTGGGTAGGAAATGCTTCCCCAGATACAAAGAAAATATTATTGTTTCTAAATGGTGCTATAAAGGATATAGTACATTGATTTGAAAAGTACTTTTGGAAGTTAACATAATCAATAGAGTTGAATAGAGTCTATTGTAAGAAATCTTTTGGCAACAGCACAGAGGTTAGTAGAGGCAGGAATTTTCAACAATAGATGCTACTGTCTAGAAGGTTCTTTTCTGATAGCTGAGTATTGTAGTGGATAGACAAATTACTAACATGATCAGTTTGGTAATTATGTTGGGTTTCTGTCTCAAATACGTGAAGCCAAACAGTAGTGTATTATTTCCATGTTCTGACATGAAGCAACTTTAAAAAAAGAAAAGAAAAAATTTTAGAACCAACAAATAGGTTCTTTGTTCATAGGAGCTAGAGTTAGGAAATATTTAAAAGCTTCTAGCCCTAAAGTGACTAACTTTATTACAAGTTGTATTGCTTCTAATGCTCTAAGGAAAATCTGGAAGTTTTTTATAGATGTGCATCACAACACACAAAGGCTGCTCTCTAGGATATAAAAGCAGCATGTGTGTGTGTTACATCCATTGAGTCCACTGTGACTCCCAGTGACCTTACAAATGAGTGATGTTGACAGTGTCCTATTTTCAACAGCTCTTCTTGGCTCTTATAGACTCATGTCTGTGGCATATTTAAGGAGTCAGTCCTTCTCATATTGGGTCTTCCTCTTTTCCTTCCTCCTCCTATATTTCTCAGCATTAGTGTCTTTTACAAAGGACCATCCCTTTTCGTGATGTGCCCAGTGTAAGGTGGCCTCAGTTTTGTCCTTTTTGCCTCTAGCAATATTGCATGTTTAATTTGTTCTGGGATCCACATGTTTGTCTTTCTGATGGTTCAGAATATTAATAGGGCACTCCTTCAACATTTATTTTAAATAAATATATGTTTTTTCTATTAGTCTTCTTCACTGTCCAACTTTTGCATCTGTACATAACAATTGGGAATACAAGTCTGTGGATGATCTTAGTTTTGGTCTCTAACGATACATCTTTGCTTTCGGTGATCTTTCTATGAGTGCTGCCTCTCTGAGTCTCAGACTTTTATTGCATTTTTTGGTGCAGTCTCCCTTGCAACTGATGACTGAACGAAGGTAAGCAAAATCTTTAACAGTTTTGATGTCTTCATTGTCTGTGTTCAAATTGTATCTTTATTCTGTAGTCATGATTTTTGTCTTCTTAATGTTCACATGCAATTCTACTTTGCACTTCCTTTGTTCACTTTCATCAGAAGTCATTTTAAATCATTGTTCTTTTCCACTAGTAAGATGGTGACATCTGCATATCTTAAGTTATTAATATTTCTTCCACCAATTTTCACTTCTTCTTCCTCTGAGTCCAGCCCAGATTTTTATATAATATGTTCTGTGTGCAGATTAAACAATAGGGAGATAAAAATGTATCCTTCTTTGACACTTTTGCCTATAGAAAATCATTCTGTCTCTTCTTGCTCTGTCCTGATAGTGGCTTACTGTCCACAATAGAGGTTAGAAATCAGGGCAATCAAGTGCTGAGACACACTCATTCCTTTCAGAACAAGCCATAGCTTTTCATGATCTACACAATGAAAGGCTTTACTGTAGTCTGTAAAACACAGACTAACTTTCTGAATTTCTTTGGAGCACTCCAGTATTCAAATAATGTTCACAATTAGATCCTGAGTGCCTCTTTTTTTTTTTTTTCTGAATCCAGCTTAAATATTGAGTATTCCTTGATCCATATAACATAGAAACCTTTGTTGTATCACCTTGAACATCACTTTGTTTGTGTGGAAAATTAGAACAATGGTTCTATAGTTGACAGCACATCTTTGAGATGTCTAGTGAATATTTCCTGCCTGTAGGCCATTGTTTTGTTTTCCATATTTGTTGACATATTCTTGTTAGGATTTTGACAGAGTAAGTCTCTGTGGCTTGAAATAATCTATTGGTATCCTATCTACCCCTAGTGATTTATTTCTCCTCAATACTTTCAGGGCAACTTTCACTTTGCTTTCCAAAAATTGTAAGTTCTTCCTCATAAGAATTTTCTTCAAAGGTATCTGTTATCCTTTGTCTCATCTCTGTAGGTTTTCAGTATACTGTTTCTACCTTCCTTTTATTTTTCTTGTGGTCAAATAATGTGCTTCCTTGTTGGATGTTCAGCTTTCCTAGTCTAGGCTTGAATTTCTTTTTTATTTCTTGAATCTTCTGGCAGAGATCTCTCATTTTTCCTTTTTCTGTTGTTCTCTTCTATATCTTTATGTTTACAATTGCAATAGTTCTCCTTATCTTTGTGATAGCCACTAAAAAACTGTGTTCAGAATTTTAATCCTAGCTTTGTCACTTTTAACTTTTGCCTCTTGCTTGTCTTTAACAATTTTTAGTGTTCTTTCTGTCATCAATTTTGATTTTGCTTTTCTTTTTACTTCCAGCATTGTCTTTTCACATTCTTCTCTAATAATATTTCTAGTTTCGGTCCACAGTTCTTCTGATTCTTAGTCAATTAAGTTTAACAGTGTAAATATGTTTTTAAATAAACTTCAAATCCATTAGAAATGTTATTTTTGTCATATTTTGGTACTAGGATTATTTTAGTGCTCTTTTTCAGCTTTACTCTAATGTTTGATATTATCAGTTTGTGGTCAGTACCACAGACTGCTTCTGGTCTTGTTTTGACAGAGAGATTACTGATTATCCATCTCCTACTTCCAAATACATACTCTATAATATGATTTCTATACTGATCAACTGGTGGTACCCATATACAAAGTCATTTGTTTGGTTGTTTTAAGCATATGTTTGTGATGGATAAGTTACTGGCTTTGCAGAAATCCGTGAGCCAGTCTCCTGCTCTATTTCTGACCCTTAATCCAAATTTTCCAACAATTTAGATTCTGCTTTATTTCCCCCTTTTGTGTTACACTCACTTATAATTATCAGCATGTATTGTTTTAGTGTGTCATAAATTTTTACTTGGATACTTGCATAAAAAATTTCAATTTCATCTTCTTCAGCCTCTGCAGTCAAATCATAGTATTGAATGCTAGTTATGTTAGTAGGTTTTCCCAGAAGTCTGATTGATATTATTCAGTCTGACTTGTACTGTGGATCCTAACTGCTTATCTTTTGTCTTTGTGTACATCAGTCACTAGACATCCTTCTAGTTCTGGTCTACTTGCATCATTAGCAACAACACTGTTTGTACTTGTTCTCTGCTCTTCCAGTAACTTTTTGATTTCTTTCCAACCGGAGTCTCATCTTTCAGCACTATCTCATGTTTCATCATAAGGTTTTCAAAGTAAAAGAAAAAAAAAAAGAAAAGGAAAGAAGAAGAGAGAAGAGGGGAGGGGAGGGGAGAGGAAGGGAGGGAAGGGGAGAGGAGAGGAGAGGAGAGGAGAGGAAAAAAAGAGAGAAGAAAAACAGAAAATGCAGGTGTGGTTTACCATTGCTTCTGCTGCTTAGTGTTTGGGTTCAACCCATATGTGCTTGGGCCCGTGGGATCGTAATCACCAAAAGCCTACAAAATATAAGTGCCCCTGCAGGAGAAAGCAAAATGGTGTGTTCTAAATAGACCTGGATAGCAAATTTAAAATAAGTTAAATAACAACTGATAGCAGATAAATTGTGTAAGTTTAAGCTAAGATAAGTAATAGTTTATATAGAGGTGTTTGCTATTTAATTTCTTTAAGTAGGATTTCCTCTTTTGCTAAATACATAATACCTGTAATCATTTGGGAGTTTTGCTTATTAAATTAACATAATTTAAAAAATTATTTGGAAAGTTTGTAATCCTATAATCAATCATATTTTTTGTGTCTACCAGTCTTTTAGAAGGCATTTAACTAAATATAGTAAGTCATGGAAAAAAATTCTTATTTTTTGGACCAGCGATATTATTTCTGAGTATCTAAACCATGTAATTCATCTACCAGAAGAAAAAGATTATTTATATAAAGATATTTACAATCTCATTCTTTATATTATATTATGCTTTTTGACTATATTATTCATTATAAGTAGGCAATATTAGAAGTAACCTAAATATCCCAAAATGTAATGCTTAAGTTACACCTAATGATATCTCATATAGCTTTTAAAATATATATAATCATAAAGGCTAGTGTCATGAAACTTCTTTTGAAAAAACAATGTTGCTAGACTGATCTTTAAAAGAATAAAACCTACCATGATCCCCTCCTAGTTAAAACTTTCCAGGGGCTTCCCATTGCACTCAAAACAAAACAAACACTAATCCTGGTTCTCAAGCCTGTCCTGATCTGGCTCCTGGTACTTCCTCACCCTCCTCTTGTACCACACTCTCCCTCACCCACTAACATCCCATATTAAAGGCTATTTGATTTTACTACTAACTCCTAAATTTTCCCCCAAGATGACTTCTTTGATTATAAGTGTGAAGTAGTCAACCTGTCACTCTATATCATGTCCCCATGCTTTACTTTTCTGCATAGTATTCATTATAATCTGATAATTTCCTGTTCATATCTTTATTAATTTATATATTGTCAGATTAATCCCACTGAGAATGAAACTATATAAGAGCCCAGATCTAGTATAATGTGGCTGGTACATAGAAAATGACTGATAACTATTTTTGGAATGAATGTGAGGGAATTCAGAGTACGCCATCCCAAAGTATGTTACTTTGACGTAGGGTTGTTTTGAGCTGAAGAAAATTGAGAGAGAGCAGATGTAAAAAATCTCTATGTTTTCCTCATCTCCACTAGGAAGGGGAGGATGATTATTAATCACCAGAGGCAACTCTAGACTATTATTGGTCCAGTGACAGATGGCACCAGAAAAATTTATATAACAAACCTTACTAAAAAAGCCTTTATCTTTCATTATTTTCTCCCACATATTTACATTCCTTGAAAAGTCTAAAACTCTTCTCCTTTGTCCTGTTACTTCTCTATAAATTTATTTTCATTTGCAAATATGGTATGTAAGCTATATAAACTTTTAAAAATAAAAACATTTTTAAGAGAAAAAATGTATATATATATATATGTGTGTGTATATGTATATATAAATATGTATATATATAAATATATATAAATATATATTTACATTTATATATAATATAATATATAAAATATATAATATATATATAAATATATTATATATATATTTCAAGATGACTATGTGGAAATCTCTAAATGATCACACAGTTGGCCTAATTTGGGGGCTACCATACCCAGTTACCATTACACCTGGAAACAGTTTCTATAATTGAAACATAAAGGGCTCTCAAGGAAATAAATCACATTTTATAGTTGGAGTTTTTGAAGCAAACAAAATTTCATAATGTCAAACATTTACAAAAGCTCAAAGCAACATATAATTAAGAAATAAACTAGTACAATGTGTGAGTACAAGAGCTATATAGAGAAAGAAAAGATTCATGTGGGATACAACTGTTTGGGAAGATTTCATGGAGAATACATAACTTAATTCAAGGAGTTACAGAAGGATGTAGATGCGATAGGGGAAAGAAAAGTTGTTAGAAACATTTGGGAGAAACTTTTTCAGGAAACTAAAATATTATCACATAATATCTGTGAATTGCTCTTTTAGAACATCCTAACCCTAAATTATCCTAATTTTAACCATATGGGTTGAAGCTGATATAATACAGGAATTTATATTGGCTCCAAATTCTCAAATTATCAAGTAATATATAATGTATTATTTTAGAATATTCAGAAACTCTAACTGGTATGCAACAGGTAAGGAGATACCTAGGATTTATAGATTGTTCTTAGTTTTTAAGCATACTTACTCAGCATTTACTATACTAAATAACTTGACACAAATTACTTTTGTTTACTTTCTGGTGCCTTAATATGCTTGGCAAGTATATACTGAGCAATTAGCATAAATAAAATATTATTCAGATATAAACATAAATATTTAACATGCTTGCTGTAACTTCTTTTTGTACATTGTTTTGAAAGGCAAGAAAGTAAAAGGGAAGTTTCAATCTTTAAGAGTAGATATTATTTGGTGGCATTTGATTCACACCATAAAATTAGAAAGTATTGATAAAATACATAATAATGACCAATTTGTCACCAGCAGTATCTCTTAAAATATATCCACTTAAAATTAAATGAGATTATATTGAAATTAATTGCTTTATTCCTCATTGAATTAAGCAATTAGAAATTTTCGATATATTATAGGTATATACTTGAATCCCCACCTGTGAAAAATATTGCAAGTCATAATGTTCATCAGTGTGTTTCTGAATCAGTAAAATACTATAAAAGTGTAACATAAGCAAAGAGAAAATTTTAATATATTGTGTAATGCATGCTTCACATGTTATATTTTTATTAAATACTCAGCTGCTAACACAGCGCTATAAGACTGTGCAGCAAGAACACACATAGTAATAAAACATTTCTTTAACAACTTATAAAAAAGAAACATGCAGATTTTGACAAGCACATGATATGATAAATCTCAATAATATGAAAGTAAAGCTATATATTTCAACACAAATGGAATGTTCAACATTTTAAAGGAGCAGTAGTGGGGATAAACTAATTTAATAGGTAGAATTGCCCCTAGTCATTTGCAAACTACTAAAATTTGCATGTAAAATTTAATACTCTATTTTCTTTTTTACTAGAGGCCATATGGAAGAGAGGAGAAAAGAACAAATATGAAGAAACTGTGTACTGGTGAATACATTTTCTTCTAAACACCTCAAATAAGGGAACAGCAATATTTATTCCATTGCATTTCTAATGGACTTCATATTTCTTCGTAACAAAGATTGCCTTAACAATCATTCTGATACCTTACTTTTGTCTTATACCTACAAACATTTTGGTTACAAAAAGTTCTTATTTTTAATATATATTACATATTCATATTTTATATAGTTTTACATAATTTACATACATACATATAGTTTTAAGTCAGTAAATGATATGAATCGCTAGCATAAGGATGTATGTTAATAAAAATTCCACATTTACCACAGAACAGAATTATTTTACTAGGGGATACCTAGGAAAAGAGTTCTCTCCTGTATAGATTATGTCACATATAAAGTGGTACAGCAGAGAGTAATTCACACTTTAAGAGAAATGACACTTCCCAATTGTAATGAAACCCTTAATTTAATTATATGAGAGAAGATTTAAAGACTATAAATTGTTAAAGAAAACTGAAATCAGACAATTTTGTCACTCAATAGCTCTTTTATATCTTCAATTAACCAACGATAGAGCTCTGACGAGGAGATGACAGAGATACTATATTTTTGTTGTTTGTTGTTGTTGTTGTTGTTACTAGGCTTATTCAGGCTATGTCCTCCCCTAGTACAATGTTGACACTCCTGTGAAAGCCTGCGTTGCCAGGGTCTCACTGGTCTCTGTTTTAGGTACAGATCCTTTATCTGTGTCCTCCCCAGATGAAGGATCTCATCATTACTACTTCTTCTGGGTTGTCCATTAAGATCAACCTTTCATGATCTTAGCCTGCAGCTAAGCCAAATTCACCAGCACCTCACTAAATGCACCATTAACTCAGTGGCAGGGAGACACACACATACACACAAATCTACACATGAATTCCATATTTTTTTAGATCCAATTTCTAATTATTCCAAATGAAACCTCCACAGAAAAATTCATTTTAAGACATTCTAGAATTCTTTAATATCATCTCTCCTCTGTTTAGACATGCTATTTTAAACCCATCTGATGCTTGTGTTTTTCTAAATGAGGTGGCACCAGTTAAATGTTTTAGAAATGTGTGAGCTTACCTTAGAATGACATATATCTAGAGTTCCTTCTAACAGAAAATTTCTTTATTTGTTGGTTTAGCTGAGGTTCCCACTTCAGAAAAACTAAATAACCATTGCATAATGAGAGATTCTTACTTCATTGACTCTTTATTTATTCCAAATATGTTATTGATTATGTTATATATTTAGATTCTTCCTCAACTGTCAACAGGGCCTATAATCACATCTTTCTTGTAGCCTTAAAAATATCTTTATTTCATCAGTAAAGAAACCTGGCTATATTACTGGCCCTATAAGCTATAAATGTATAGCATTTGCCTTCATGTTTCATCAATCTAATTAAGCTACAATTTTATTTTAGATTCCACCTATTGCCATGTATCTTGAAGTACAAAATGTATGCTTCTCTTTCTTTTCAATTGCTCTTTTCTCTAAAAGACAATTTTTATTTATCTTTTCATTTTCAGGTCACTACCATAGTTGAACCAGCTACCTTAAGACTAAGGTTATACTAAAAGACCTATTATGTTTCCCAGTGTCTCCAAATTCCTTTAAAAGATTATGTTGGTCGTATGTTTCCTAAACACTCTGTCCAAAATGTCAATGGCTATCTGTTGACCTCCCCTTTAACAAAAGGTCACAGCATGATAGAATCAAAAGAAGACTTAGAGTTTAAAACCATATAGATGATATTATATTTAAATAATAATACCAAAATATGATGCAATTCAGTGGAAAAATATCCACAGATACATACTTCACAAAATATATTTAGCTGTATTAAATATTTTATTTATTATGGGCTTGGTAGCTCCAGTATTATTGCTGCTATGAATAGAAGAAATAATTTATCCTATAAGTATTTTTTAATTGCTTAAAAGGAGCTCTTACCTCCAAGGTTCAGTGTGTGGCTCAGTCTCTAAATCATAGTATAAACAGGGAGGACAGGTCCATTCGGGATATAGATTAAAATGGACCAGAAATCTCCAGAACCCTTGTACTTTCTTGGAGCTACTCTGTCAAAGTGGGTAACTGCTCTTTCAAAAACATTTTAAGCAGCCCAACTGCATTTTGTGGTATCACAAATGCTGGAGTATCTTGGGTTTAGACAAGTGTTTTTCAACTAATTTTGAGGCCCCAATATATTTATTAGTAACAAGAATTCACTACGCCAGTAGAGGAAAGCTGTTCATAATCTGCAGAGGGAGTGAATAGAAACAGTGTACATAGACTTAAAAATGCTCATTCTGCTTCACCCTTAATTAAGACTTAAATATGGCATGTCACTTCCAGTTCAAAATCACTGGTCTAGACCTCAGAGCTGTGGAAAATATATCAAGAAACAGAGTGCTGTGGCTTATGGGAAAATTTGTCTTTTAATGATTTATATCTTTAGCTCTATCTGATAAATTCCACTAAAATAATAATTCCCATTTAGAAAGAAGAGCAAAGACAAAAGGTAATCAAAAGAGAAATTCACACTATTATGAAATTGGGAGGTTAGAAAATGCTGGGATATATTTAGATGATATAGTGAGCTACATTAATCATTTGCCAAAGTCTTAATACAAATAAAATGTTTTCAACTTAAAACCTTAACTTAGACATATTAGCCATGTAAAAAAATATTATTTTTATAAATATTATTTTAGATAAATGTTTAGATGAAAAATATTATCTACAAAAAAGCTATACTCTAATTTCTGTCAGGTATTTCTATAGAAGCTAAAATATCATCATTTACCTCAGAAAACCCCAAAGTGTAAAATAAATTTTTATTACAAATGATATTTCTAAAATTTCAAAGCTATTGGAAACATAATAAAACTTTCTTGATCTCATTTACCAAAAGAAATTTATATAATATTATGTTCCATTGAATGAAAATTACATATTTAATTTTGGAAAGAGGGTTGTGTTTAGATCATTTGGAAATGTTATAAAATGACTTTTGTAATTAAAAGTACCTCTATGGTTTGTCAGCTCTGCAACTTTGGGTGGAATGCTTAAACTCTCTGTGCCTTACCTAATCACTAAATTGAATTAGTAATTGTACTTACTTCCTAAGGTTAATTTTAAGATTAATATGACTTTATTACCTAAAGCGTTATACAGATTTAATATAATCCCCATCAAAATCTCATCAGCATTTTTTTAAAAAATAGAACAAAAAATCATCAGATTTGTATGGAAGCACAAAAGACCCCAAATTGCCAAAGCCATCCTGAGAAAAAAGAATGAGACTGGAGGCATCACTCTGCGTGACTTCAAATTATACTACAAAGTGAAAGTAATTAAAACGGCGTGGTATTGGCAGAAAAACAGATACACAAACCAGTGTAACAGAATCAAGAGTCCAGAAGAAAATCCATGTTTATATGGGCAAATAATTTTTGACAAAAAAGTCAAAAACATACAGTGGAGAAAGGAAAGCCTCTTCAATAAATGGTGCTGGGAAAACTGGAAAGCCACCTGCAAAAGAATGAAACTAGACTGTTGTCTATCACCACACACCAAGATTAACTCAAAATGGATTAAGGTCCTGAATATAAGACCTGAAACAATAAAGTGATTTGAAGAAAACATAGGAACTAGACTTATGGACCTTGGAGTTTAAGAAGGATTATATGAATTTAACCTCAAAGACAAGGGAAGTAAAAGCAAAAATAAATGAATGGGACTACGTCATACTAAAAAGCTTCTGTATAGCAAAAGAAACCATCAACAAGGTAAAGAGACAACCATTGGAATGGGAAAATATATTTGCAAGCAACACCTCTGACTAGGGCCTAATATCCAAAATATATATTAAAAAAAACTCATGCAACTCAATAACAACAACAACAACAAAAACAAACAATCCAATTAAAAGTGAGCAGAGGACCTGAACAGGCACTTCTCCCAAGAAGACATACAAATGACCGACAAACATATGAAAATATGCTCAACATCACTAGCTATTAGGGAAATGCAAATCAAAACCACAATGAGGTACCATCTCACACCCGTTAGAATAGCTATTATCATCAACAGGACAACTAATAACAAATGCTGGAGAGGATGCAGAGAAAAAAGAACCCTCATACACTGCTGGTGGAACTGCAAATTGTTATAGCCACTACAGAAAACAGTATGGAGGTTCCTCAAAAAACTAAGAATTCATCTACCATATGATCCAGCAATCCTTCTATTGGGTATTTACTCCAAAGACCTGAAAACTCATATACGAAAAGATATTTGCACACTGATGTTCATAGCAACATTAGTCATGGTGGCCAGGACATGGAGGCAACCGAAGTGTCCTACAATAAATAGTTGGATAAAGAAGCAGTGGTAAATATATATAGTGGAATATTACTCAGCTGTAAAAAGAGATGAAATACAGCCATTTGAGACAACATGAACGGACCTTGAGATAATTATGCTAAGCGAAATAAGCCAGACAGAAAAAGTTGAAAACCACATTATATCACTTATATGTGGGATATAAACCTAAAAGCAACAAACAAGCAGGACAAATAAACAGAGATTCATGGACATGGACAATTGACTAGTGGTTATCAGAGTGTTTATCAGGGGGGTGAGGATGAGGCAGATGGGGTAAAAGGGGTCAAATATGTGGTGACTCCTTTTCATAATTATAGTAAAATTAAAAAAAATTAACTTGCCCCCCCCAAAAGTGCCTATTAAAATATTTTATAATTTATACCAATAAAAAAATTTTGCTCACCAAATGTTACCTGTTATAACTGCTCTTAGTTTTTAAAAAATAAAATTAAATACCAGATACATAATCCTTTTTTGAAAATAATTTGATATCCCTGTCAAGAAAAAATATGCTTCAGGGCTTTAAATGAATCACTGCAGTTCACAAGCTCTGTATCCATATTACATTACATTCAACAACTTTCGTAGAAGAATTATTGTCCATCTTAAAAGATGCTGTGAGAGAAAAGGATGATAGTAATGAATGAATTTCTTTATGAATTTCTTTAAATTACATTTTAATTATTCAAGGGCTCAGAAATATTAAAGAGCTAATTAGGGCAATAGCTTACTTAGTACTTCCCATTTTTCAAAGTGTACTCATGTTTATTATCTTCATTGAATGTTATAACTTACATACTATATGTCTTGAAGACTGCTTTGAAAACCTTCTTTGTGTTACCTTGTAATAGGTATTCAATAAATGTGTGAAAATATAATTAGCTCTAATTATAAACATTAGTTTACAATGAAAAAATTAGAAATTGAATGTTCTATATCTATGTCTCCTGTTGGATCAGGGATTTCCAATATATAATCTACAATCCTCTCTGAAAAAATGCATTGTCACTGGACACATGATAAGAATTTACTACTATGATAATAAATCAGATAAATTTTCATGGTGAACACAATTAAATTGCATAAGTACATATTTATAATTAGACTATAGAGAGAAATAGCATATGCATACTGTATTTACAATGCTAAAAGTAATTTTAAAAAGTATGTCTGAGAAAAGATGGAATATTCATCTTGCCCAGCCATGTCTACAAGTAGAAGATGACATTTTTCTCCATTTACTGTGATCAATTTTGCAAAAGCATTCTCTATATTTGGATCATAAGAGTCAACAAATTGGCCTTTAACAAATTGAATCGTCAATGAGAATATCCCCACAGACAGGTAGAGTGGAATGTTGGATATGGTGGGAAGAGCATGAGTACTTATTATGTTGATTGGGAATAAGAAAGACCTATATAAAGAAAGGGTGATCAGTTATGAAGAAGAGAAAGCATTAGCAGAATCTTGGAACACAGCTCTTTTGAAACCTTCTGCTAAAGAAACTCAAACTGCTGTTGATCATTTTAGAAGGATAATTTTTAGGAGGAAATTTTTCTGCCCTGTGTAACTGATGTAACTCTGCTGCAGAACATGTGGACAGGAACCTGTCCTACCTGAAGATACGAATTGCCCATTGTCTTTGAAGACAAATTCTGCTTTGCTTTCCTTTGAAAGATTTCATTTGGGTCAGAACTTTCCCCAACCCCTTTTAGATTGTTAAAGTCTATTCATATGAGTTTACTTTCACCTTCAAGTTTTAAGCAAATCATATTTTTAATTTATATATTGTATTTCCTAATAATGTTATGACTAAGAATTTTATTGGCATTAATTTTTTCAATGTAATTTGTTGTTTAAATAATGTAATCATCAAGATGATATATATTGTTATATAATTATTAACTAGGCTTTTATATATCAGTGTTTATTTCATTGTGTTAAAATGTATACTTATAAATAAGATAGCAGAGAACCTTAAAAATTAATTTTAAGAATAGATTTAATACTCAGAGTGCGCCAACCAAATATGAATAAACTGTGATGTCAGTTAAAGGGAATAACACAATGGTTAGATGTATAAATGGAACACCCACATCCAACTTTACGGACGGTTTCTATTTTGACTTCAAATCTCAATAAAAGAGGTAGCATGAGTATATGTATAGAGTAATAAAAATGAATTTAAGGATTATATCATAGAATTACATGACAAAAGGAAAAGATAATGTGCAAATAAAAATAAATGAATGATGATCTCCCCAGATTTTATGAATAAAGGATCAACAAGCCATTTTTAACTATACTATAAATAAAATAAGAAAAAAAAAACATTGACATTAATTCAGGAGAGCTCAATTTTCTTAGATTGCAAGGCAAGCTTAATAGGTAGAAATCTTTGGAAACACAATACAGACATTCCCTTGTCTAGTTGTGTTGGGAGCAATAGTAGAAGCATTGGAATCACTCTATGGGCCTTTTATTCTGTTAATCCCCCTCTATGAGTCACCCACACATTCTTTAAAACTCTAGTAAAATATAATCCCCTCAGTCTTTATTAATCATACTTTCCTCTGCATATGCATTCTTCAGTTAGACTTCTCATCACATTGTACCATATGCCAAATCACTATGGAGTTTGGGTCTTGAAAGCTGTAACCAGGATTATTTATATGTGAATCTCCAGTGTCTAACACTGTACATACTCCTTAGTTGGCAATCATTTACCATGCCATTCAAATATTGCAGTGATGTCTGTGAAGCCTTCCATTATCCATCTAGTTGAAAGAAACACTCATCACATCTCAGTACCTTAGGATTTATTCTACCAGCTGCCATTCTCTTCCTCCCCCCTTCATTTGTCTTTGTCTACTGTATTATAGTTATTACATATGTTTTTTACCTTTCTTACCAAAGCAGTAGTCACTGAGAGCAGAGGCCCTGTATTATTTCTTTGTCTCCTATGTAATATACTTTGCTTTGTCTTACAACAGTAGGTGCATAGCAAAGATTTTGTTAAATTCATCACTAAATATATGGCAATCTATAATAGTTAATACATAAGAGATGGAAAATAAGAGATGGAAATGCAAAACCTACATACAGTGCTTAAATATCAAAGAGGTAAATGTTTTTATGTCCATATCTTTTAGAACTTGTATGTATTAAGAGCACTATTAATTTTGAGTAAGTTGTCATTTAATAGTCTCGTTCAACTATTATTAAACTAACAGGCCCTAGAATACAAAATATAATTTAAAATATGTACTGAGGTTTGCTAGCATTAGGAGAATATGACAATTAATATTTAACATTATAGTAATGCAGGGTGCTTTATATACAAGATAAAATGCTTTTAACACTATATATCTTATTAAACCACCAGAGAACCAACAATATTTGAATAATTGGAAAGTGCAAACACTAACAACAATGTAGAATAACTTATAAAGAAAATACAATAGGAAAAACAAACATAGGAACTATAAAATTCGCTCATTCCTTAAAAAGATTGAAAGTATATTCACTTTTAGGTATATGGTTAAAGAAATTTACCATCATTATAGATATTTAAAGACCTGGATAGAAATTTAATACTAGAAAGAAGATTACTTCATCAATCAGGGCTGCCAGTGCATAAATAATTAGCCCTTCTAGGGTTGTTCTTATCATTTGACTTGATTAGGGGATTTCCTATTAATTCTAGACTTTTGTTACTTATTTGCTAAGTAAGGTTGTACAGTCACATAAGCCCTCTGATTCTCCTTTTCTGTCAAATGAATATGATAATATCTGCTTGGCCTCTCTCACAAAAGTATTGAAGAATCTAGTTGGCATGTGGAAACATCTTGAATATTATTATTTGACATACAAATATTTGAAAATATTATTAATATAATTCTGGACTTCTAGAAAAAATATTCTACACAAAGGAATCTTCATAGTGTTTCTAAATCTTTCCTCGGTATTAATTTGATTGTAGAGAAGGCTTTTCAGATATGACTTGGGTGAACACTAAATCGTGCAGGTGTCATAAATGGGAACCAAGCAAAGATCTAATTTCAAAAGATAGACAGACTAAAGCATAGGTAGAAATGACCTGGCTAGGTGGGCACTGGATTTTCAGACACAGTAGTTGAGTAGGACATGATTGGGAAGGGGAACATAAAAAAGAGGGTATAAAAAATGGGGGGAAGATAGAATGAAGAGAGAAGTGTTAGTGAAAGGCTATATCATAAATAAACATGAGAGACAAGTCTGATTCCTTCAAATTCCAAGTGATGAATAGTGATAAGCCAAGTCCATAAATGACTTTTATCAGAAGAAAGTTATAACACATCACACTACGATAGAGATGCAATTGTTTAATGTCTAGATGTGGTAGAACGGGGAGATAAAGATTTCATAAAGAAAGTAAGAAAAAGTTACTTTTGAAAATAAAGTCATTATTGTGTCCACATAGCTATCTTAACAATCAAGACTCAGAACTGAGGCCTTCTGTGTCAATATGATTTAACTATTTGTTCCAGAAAGTTCTTGCCAGGAAGATAAGGCTATAATCCAATAAATTAATATTACTGTTTGCTTCAGGAATTTTCTGAAAACCAAATCATTCAGACAAATAATTTTCTTATTAAGGCAAAGAACTTGTTTAGAAAAAAACAATTTACTCCTTAAGTTTATTAACACCCTCGTCTTGCTTTGTCCAGCAATACTAATTTTTACAGTTTGCTGAAAATCAACTATTTCTCCTCTTGAGAGACCTGCCATCACCCACTTGAACCAAGAACTTTAGCTAAGCCTTGTGCCCTGCTCTTTTCTGGAAACTGATACAACCTCCTCCCTACTCCCTTAATTATGTTCTGAGAAAGAACTAATCACAAAAAAACTTTCCTGCTCTTAGGTATTCAGAGAACTCACTGCCTCTTCGTCAGAAAAGAATTTCTCATGGCTCCATTCTTCATTTGCCTCTTTAAAACCTCAGGTTTTCTCATCTTCTTTGAGATATTATTCATTAATAAAAGTTGTCCATATTGAAATAGCCTACATAAATTTGTGTCCTTAATTTCCTGGTGTGTTTTGTATTTAATACCACCAAACCCTATAAATGTACTTACTCCTCTGACCACCACATTCTGAAATCATACTAATACTGTCAAGGTGGCATTTTTTTTCCAGTTCACTTTAAGAATAAGGCATTTGAAGACATTTCAAGAGCCCAATAATATTGAACTGGTTTATAAAAATATTTCTCAGTTAACGTGTATTAAATTCTGTGGGATTTCTTTAAAGATGTTATACCCTGACTACATACATCTGGAAATATAGTAGAAATTCTGTGTGAATTTATCTTCCTGTGTCTAGAACCACCCCACCCCCACCCCAGTTTCAGTTTATTAAAACTTCAGAATAAATTTCTTTCTGTTATTCAGGAGATTACTTGTAAATTATTATTGTTTGATGGCCTTCAATTCAAAACCACTGCTTACACAATCACTTACAATTACTAGTCTTCTGTTTCTACCTGTTGAGTTCTTAAAATTTTTATTTGGATGGGATGACTGACAATGGTTTTCATTCAAAAGAAAAAACAAACAAACAAACAAACAAAAATACTGAGTATAAATACTGGTCTTAGGATATCCAGAAAAAGAAAAGAGAGAATGACCAAATCAAGTCTTTTCTGACCTCCATTGTACATTATACTATTTAGAGATTATGAAGAAGTAAAAACAGTTAAAAATATGAATTTGGCTATTAGAGTTTATTTTTGCAAATTGACTGGTAATTGAGGCCGAAGGGACTGAAGATATTTGAAAGTCTCCTAAAAGTTTTTGCCTGGCCAGTCATGTCGGTCTGGAGTGCTTTTCCCCTTGTCCTCACAAGCCTCATTTCTTCTTGAGGTCTTTCCATCTAAAGTCAATGTAGTCAGTGATTTTCTATTGCATTATTCTCTCTTAATTTCTTTATGGCATTTATCACTAAATTATATTATCTACCTTTTGGCTTGTTTATCTAATCTACCTTTTCTCATTCTTGACCTACTACATTTATAATCAGTTTTGAAGTTTATTTAGTCCTAATACCTTTGGATTTTTTATTTTATCAAAGTAATATAACTGAAGCTGAGTATTTGACACTCACTTCAACAGCTGTCCTTGTTTAGTAAATGCCATTACCACTCATTCATCTTGTCTCACAGTTCAAAAACTTTGAAATTTTCTTTCTCCTACATTTTATATCAAATTTGCAGCAAAGCCTGTCAACTCTATTCTCAAAATGTATCACACCAGCCCAGAAATACCTCCCTAGTCTAAATAATAGCCTCTTGCTGGGCCTCCTTCTTGCCACTCTTCCCAGAACCTCCTATTCTTATTTAGCCTAAGTGATCTTTAAAAAAAAAAATGATATCATACAATGTCAATCACCAGTTTAAAATCCTACAATATCTTCTCATCCCACTTAAAATATAACCCAAACTCTCTGCCATGGTCTCTAAAGCTCTGCATGATCCGTGCCCTGTGTTCTCTCTGACCTCATCATTAAGGGTTAGGCATTGAGGCACTCTCCTCCATGCTTGCTGGCCTTCTTGTTCTTCCTCAATATATACCCATTTCAGAGACTTTGCACTTTATTTTCTCCTCCCCGAGACATAGCCACAAAGATCATTTGCTCACTTCATTCCTATTTCTGCTCAAATATTACTTCCCTAAAAAGGCTTTTCTTGATGATACTAAAATAATACTCCTTGCTCTCTTCTCCTGGCCCACTTTATTTTATAGTACCTATGTAATATAACTAATAATTACATTAATATACTTCTTTGTTGTCTGAAACTTGAAACCGAAATAATTTTCTATTCTTCTGGTAAACATTACAGAGAATAGGTATATTTTCCTATTTCTCTGTTAAATAATTCTGAAATCAAACTTACTTCCCTGTCCCTATGTAAATAATTCTGTGGTGAAGTATATTTTTCTCTTTTGTTTGAAAACAAGCAAAATACCTTAGCTTCTTACTTGAAGGAACACCTGCTCATGGAAGGTATGAGTGAATCATAAACAGTTTGGTTATCAATTTTGCTTTAAGACCCTTACCTCATGTGCCCTCCAGTTCAAGGTAATTCTGTCATAAATTGTCCTGAACCAGTTTTGCCAATTCTGTCATAAATTCTCTTGAACCAGTTTTGCCAACAAGTTTTCAACATTGCAAAATCCAACTTAAAATCACCCAGTCCAGTCCTAACACCTTATAAATATAGTAGTTCTCTTCATATCCATAGGGAATATATTTCAAGATCCCCAAGTAGATGGCTGAAACTGCAGATAATAGCAAACACTTTATACACTATATTTTTTACTATACATACATATAAAATGAGTTCAAATTACTATTGCATTTTGATGCCCTTATTAAGTAAAAAGAAGACTACTTAAACACAAGTACTGTGATACTCTAACAGTTGATCTGACATCAAGACAACTATTAACTGAATAATGGGCAGGCAGCACAGATAATATGGATACACTGGATAAAGGGATGATTCAGATCCCAAGTATGATGGAGAGGGTTGTCACAAGAGTTCATCATGGTACTCAGGCTGGCATGCAATTTAAAACTTATAATGTTTATTTCTGAAATTTACTATTTAATATTTCTGGATGGTAATTGACCATAGGTAACTGAAAACATGAAAAATGAAACCACAGATAAGGGGGGACTACTGTACCCTGCCCCAATTTTCCATAAAGTCTTATATGACTCTGTCAAGTTAGTGTTCATCCTTAGTGCAGAAGTCTAATTAATTTAGCTTTGCTTGATAGAAGTATTTTTTCCAGTGGCATTTTAGAGAGCTACTAGTTGACAATGCCGCAAGTTCTACCAAGATCCTATCAATACCTCCTTACTACTTGTGTTTCAAAGCTCTAGACTCAGAACAGAATGTTTCTCTAAGATCCCTTCTGTTTTCTGTCTGGGGATTTCTCCAACTGCAACAATGAGGTATGCCCCATGTTGAGTCTGGGTTCTAATTGTTTCCATAAGTCTTCCAAATCCTGTGTTTATTTTGTCTCCTAGAAATGCAGAACAATTGCAAATTTGTGTTTATCTAATTCAATTAGAAAATTGATATTCTTGGTATATAATCAAAATAATTGTCTGAATTGTGAAGTCAGCAGTCAACAGGGTTTATTGCTTCCCTGAAAAGAAAAATAAAAGTTCTTTTAAGGTGAGTATCTGGACTGCCTTGTTCACTACAGTAGCCCTGGTACCCGGAGGAGTTCCTACTATGTAATAGTTGCTCAATAAATATATGTTAACTAAATGAAGTTTTTTTTCAGATATAAAATATTTAAGGGTTAAAAAGCTTTTTCTTTTAAATGCATAAAATACACCTTTAATTTCTCAAATTAAAATTTATAATTAGCTAATTATTTGAAAAATAAGAGTGGAGAAAATGGAAGAAAAAAAGATTCATTTGTATCTATCTACATATTGCTATATCTATAAATGTCAATGTTAAAATATAAGACTTCAGTTAATGATGATTTTGGAAGTAAGAGTGAACAGTTAGACCCTACCCTGAGAAACTTATATTTTGTGTATGTGTGATATAGAGAATATTTCAAAGTCAGAAGATTTTGATCAACATATTAATTATATTATAAATATTAGTCAATAAACATCTAATCTAGGATATTTCCTCTGTACAAGTTACCATAATACTAGCACTTCAGAAATTCCCCTGAATTACTGTCTCTGACTTTATTTATTCTATGATCCACTTTCCAAGATAATTTAATAAAATTTAATGGCTACAATAACTTCTGACCTTGCTTTTTAATGTTTTATAATAGATTTCAAAAACCATAATTAATGACTTAACGACTCAGGCACATCATCCTTGCCAGTTTAAATATGTTAAATTATTTTTTTATACATTTATGTATACAAAAAGCATCAATCTACCATATGGAACTCACAAAATAGACCAGTTGGGTATTTCTGGTTTCAAATATTTCACTTTATTACTAGTATTTTCCCTTCAAGTCTGTATATGCTGAACATATTCCTTCAAATTTATTTAGACATCAATAAACAGAAGGTTAAACTAGTTAACCTTGCACGATTTCTCCAAACTTCATCATTAATGTCACGTCTTCTTTCAACAAATATGGCAAGATAGCTACTGAGATCCCAGTCATAACACCTAAATTTTCACTTTGAAAAGCTGACAGCAGAGGGTCTTCTAAGGTATGTTTCTTTGGCTTGTTCTTTATATCTTAATTGTAATTCAATTTTTTGATATAGGTTATTTTGAAATCTGCTATTTGATGACTGCTAATTAATGTTGCCAGTTGTTTACTAAAAAACTGAGGCATAGTTATCAAAGTCAATATAACATTTAT